>JAESVK010000964.1:247822-282220 GCA_017140935.1 Hamamelis virginiana
TAAGTTCTCATAACTCAGCCATTAGTCCCTGTGTTCGACACCCGTGCAAAAACTATGTTTTCAACGAATTGAGGTTCTAAGCACAAGTAGTTTTATAAATTTAAATCTTGATCACGAACAAGGAAATAACCTCCCTTGTTTGGGCCGATGAATTATTGAAGGTTAATTAATTAAAAGTCAAAACTAACCAAGAATAGGATTACTCTATTCAAGGATGTTTGGTCATGCTAGCACTAGTAACCAAACACCCCTTAAAGAGGAGAAAGTCTATAAATATGAGTGTTTACACACTCTAGGAAAAAGGTGAACCCCAAGGCCAAAATTTCTCTCTCCTCTCCCTCTCCATTCTAGCTTGCTCACAGGTGTTGTGGAAGACTAGGAGGTTCTAGGGAATCTTACTCTCGTGTGGATACGCTTTGGAGGTTTCATCCGTTTGAAACTCGAAGGAAGGCTACATCGAAAAGCACAATCAAGTAATATTTATTTATGTTGATTTATATTCATTCTTGTTTGTATGTGTTTGATTATATATATGACCCGATGCTTAAATCGATTCTTGAAGGTTTGTGAACATGGATTAATTTTATAAAATGAAAAAGTTTTGTTTTACCACTTCCGCTGCGAATCCATGGTTTTGTTTCACAGAACCTTTCAGTATGGACACCTTGGAAGACTGGTTTTGAGCCCTTGGATCATTCCTGGGAGATTTAAACTCAGCCATTGATCAAACTCAGGCCTCCCTATAAATAGAGGGCCCTAGAATCAGTTTCAACACACAGAAATAAGCTTTAGAGAGCTAACTTGGAGAGTAGAGGCTTGAGCAATTGCACAAGCTTCCCCCATAGCACTCTAGCTTAAGTTTTAAAGTCTTTGAGGTCCTTAGAGTCCTTGGAGTTTGAAGAGAAGGCTTGGAGCTTGAGGAAAAGGCTTGAAGCTTGAAGGCTTGAAGGCAGAGGTTAGTAGTTTTCTTTTCTGTTCTTGTTCTTTTTCTTTTTCTTCTTTAATCATGTTAGGTTAGGTTTTTATTTTCTTAGTATGCATAGGGTTTAGTTTATTGTTAATATGCATAGGATATAGTTTATTATTAGTATGCATAGTATACGTTCCATATTTCTTTAGTATGCATAATAGACTAGCTTATTTTTATATGCATATTTCTCTTCTTCCATTCTTATATTATCATACCATATTAGGGTTGAGTATCTAGGATTAAATGTTCATATTTAGAATCTCTTTTATGCATAATAGGATTTTTAGTGTATAGGAATGCATGTTTAAGCCTTAGGTTGTTAGCCCATTTAAGTTAAGTATTAGTATTGTTCTTATTATGATTTATTTTTACCACTTGGGATGTTTGATTGATCTATAAAATGTGTTCGAGGGAGCATTCAAAGGTGAGTCCCTTCCCTTATGATTAAATGCCAAGTTTTGATGGTACTTTAATATACATATTAGGTTGCATTTAGTGCATATTTTCATTATTTTAGGGTTTTAAATACACTTCTTAATTACTTTCAAATCTGTCCATGGATTTAAAGTGACCTAAAAGTGTATTAAAACTCACTTTTAAGCCAAAATCAACATAGAAACATGACTAGGTTCACATAGCTAACTTAGATTTGCATTTAGGACATTTTCATGCATTATTTGCACTCTTGATTATATTTTTTCATTTATTTTCCAGAAATTCCAGCATGCATATTTTAGTGTTTTAGGTATTTAGACTAACCTAGGATTAGCTAGAAACCCTAGGATTAGGGGGGTCACTTGATCCCACTTAGGAATCTTCTTTGTTGTAAGAATTACAATAAGAATAGAGTTTTATTTTACCTAGGATTCTACTTCGAGAATAATTCTAAAAAGTGATTTTAAAAGAATTCAAAATGGAATGAAATTTCATCTCTCATAGCAAGTGTTTTGATCCAACTCAAACTCTCGAAGCTAGAGTCCAAGATAAGATAGAATATCTACGATTATGTGGTTTGTTACAATAGGAGAGTCCTATGTAATCGAACTACGTGGACTTTCATCTTTGTCAAGCAATTGATAAGGTACGTAAGCAGTCAATAGGGCGCAAGTCCAATCTTAGGTTGACTTCTAGTCTCCTAAGACCTTTAGGATTGTGTATACTTTTGTACTATATATTATTATTAGTATATATTATTATTCATATTTTGTGATTGATTAGATATGCTAGGATTGTTTTAAAAAGATTTTGATAAAGCCCAAATCTAATTAGGAGACCTTTAATTAAGGCGAAGTGGGTGCCTACAAGGAGTTCCTTGGAACCTTTCCACTTCGTAACTTAGCCCCCGAATCCAACTTTGATTCGAAAGACCAAGCTTTTCCTTAAAATATGGAGTCAATGTTTTATTGAAAATAAAACTCTTTTTGTGCTTTCCTTGTTCCCTAAAAATATGGTGGCGACTCCCAGTTTTTTACAAACTCTTATCATTTTTCAAAGGATAAATGTGGATAATAGAGAAGGATAAAAGAGAAGGATAAATCGAGACAGATAAACATCATCCACAATCCACTCAAGAACTCACACCCCAAAGTGAACGAGAGGCCTCCCGATTCAGGTTGGCTAGTTCACAGGTAATAATTAAATTTTTTCTTAATTTAATAATATCAATTTTTTCTCATATGTAATAATTATTGTTTATTAATTTAATATTAAATTTTTATTGATAAATTAAAATAATGGTAGTTGGAGTTTTGCAAATGAATGAATGGTAGTTGATGTAATTGATAAGAAAGAGTGAGGGTAGAATTGGAAAAAAGATGGTTAAGCCAAAATGAAATGGATGCACTATTGGAGCAACTCCATTCAAAGCCAAAGCCAAAAATGAAAAAAAAAAGACATTTTTCCTTCAAAATTTGGCTTTTGAAGGAAAAATAAATAAATGCACTACTGGAGATGCTCTTATACTTAGAAAATGGGCTGCCTTCAATAACACTATGTTTGGATTGAGAGAAGAGAAGAGAAGAGAAAAGAAGAGAAACTTTTTAAGTTTCTCTCGTTTGGATTGAGAGAGTTGGAGAGAAAGGGGAGAGAAAGAGGAGACAAAAGTAAGCATTTTTCTTTCTCTCCAAATCGGAGAGAAATGGAGAGAAGAGAAGAGAAAAGGTGATAGTGAGGGGTGATTTTACTATTTTGCCCTTTCTCTTTCTTCTTTAATTTTTATTTCCTTTTTATGTAAGTAAGGGCAATATTGGAATTTACATTTTAAAATCTACTCTTCTCTTCTCTTATAGAGGCTATCCAAATAGGGTGGAGGGAAAATCATTTAATTTTCTCTCCTCTCTATCCAAATAAGGTGGAGAGAAAATTATTATCCCCTCTTCTCTCTCCTAATGAGTTTCTCTTCTCTTCTCTCAACTCTCTCAATCCAAAGATAGTGTAAAAGTTGGCTGCAATTAGGCCCTCCCTTACTCACCATTATCCATTTCTCTCTGTCTCCACGGAAGCTTTCTTCCTCACTCTCACTCTCTCTCTCTCTCTCTCTCTCTCTCTCTCACGCCGCCGTTGATTCACGGACTCACGCTGGCGTGATTCTGCCGGTGCCGTCCTTACCCAAGCTACAGTTCCTCTCTCTCTTTCTCCCACGCCCACGCCGCCGTGCGTCAGTGTTGCCGGCCTCTCAGCCAATACGCAGGTCATTTCTCTCCCTTTCTTACTTTCTCTCTCTCAATTGTTCTGGACGGTTTAGATTCCTTCTGATTTGTATATATATAAAATCTTTTTCTTGTTTTTGTTGTCACCATTTTCTACTTTATTTCTGTTTGGTGTCTTTTTATTCTTCAATTTCTTTGATCATTTGCTGATAATACTGAAATTAAGGTGTACCCTTTTCATTATTTGTTGATATCTGCTTTGAGTTAACAGGGTATTGGTATTATTTTAAGGGATGGACTCCTGATTGAGTTGTTTTTGGTTGGGTTTGTTGTGTATGGATTATTCTATACGGATTGATTATGATAGTGTAATCGAAAAAAATGCAGTTTTGGAGTGTTTGCTTATTTTTCTTTTCACTCACTTTTTAGTTAATGTTTTCATTGTTGTTCGATTCTCTTTGGGTGCCAAAAAATTCTTCATTCCTCTTTGGGAGTCAAAATCTCCTTACACATCTTGTGAATCCCCAAACTTCTTTTGTTTACTCTCCAAGCTATTCTTACATGTACTACTTAGAATGTCTTCGGATCTGATATGTTAACAGGTTAGTGTTATAATATTGATTTATGGTACTGTGAAATGTGCACACTTTCTGTTTCGACTGTATTTAGTGATTCAAGGTCTTTCATATTGGGGAGCTGTAATTGAAAAGTTTGTAGATTGCTCAGTTGGGGTTGTTCTTTTGAAAGGCCGTGTTTTGAGATATAATTATATCTATAAACTAGGTGTTATTCTCTATTAATTACTCTACCACTTTTAGACATTATACTTGGTTCTAGGAATAGCTAAATCCATCCAAGTTAAACCATGTTAAATCTAGACAGTTATTATTACAATTCATTTATTAACAGATATTTCCTTTTGGTCTTTTTCAGGTCTCCTCAGTCTCTCCGTGACAGGTTAGAGTTTATTGTGCTACTATTACTTGAAGAATTTTAGTATAGTGCTCATTTTTCTCCATCCATAATGATCATCTATCTTTATCTAATTATGTTTGTTTTCTACAATTTGAAGTGAGCTGTTTAGGGTGTGTGTTTGGTATTGTATCCAGAAACTGTTTGTAAATTTTGTTGACTGAAAAAATGAAAATGATGAAAACAAAAAGATTAAAAAAAAAACTCCCTGGTGGCTTCTGAAAGTTGGACAACTAGTTTTCCAAAAACGTGAAAAAGATGTTTTCCACTTTTCTTTTTTTATATCTGGCATAAGAAAAATGAAGCAACATTAAGAGTAGTTGTTAGTATTTAAATTTATTAATTCCTTTATAGTTTACTAGTGTTTGTGCTATGTTCTTGGATGAATGAAGTGGAAACTTTATAGTTTACTAGTGTTTGTGCTAGGCTTTTTTATTGAGATTTTTCTACTATGCTATCCACTTCATGTTACCTTGGACAAACTAGTCTGCCACTTTTTGGGGATGTCAAGGGTACATGGTACTCACCTTGATGTGGTGTGATTTCTCAGTATGTTTGGGGTTAAGGGTTTCTATGGGGCAATGATACTAAACTAGTTCCCTTATTGATACTTGTTCAATGTTGCCCACCATTCAAGCTAAAAGACTTAGGATAACTAGGTTTCTGTTTTGTTAAAGCTAAGCCAATAAGGGAAAGTTTCATTCAAGTTTCTACTATAGTTGAGATCAATTTAAATTGGATGCAAACCATATTTCAAAATTAATATTTATGTTATGAAATAGACAAACGATTCGAGATTTATGACTGCAACGAAATATATAAGCAAAAATAAGAAAACGAGACAAGATCAATCAATCACACAATGCACAGAAGATTTATGTGGTTCGGCAAATAGCCTACATCCACGGGGTAGCGACGACGAGAGAATTTCACTGTATGGAGAAAAGAGCTGTGCGGCTCAAGCATAATACAACCCTCACAATTTTAAAGAAACCCTCAAAACGACCTTATATACTGTAGCCCTAATTAACATAAGCGGGTCGGGTCGAACCACGTGTCCAAATCGGGTTAGGAAACCTCACCATTAGCCCATTAATCGGGTCGTTGGGTCGCAAACGGGTTTTAATTCAAGACACCCACATAACAAATCTCCACCTTGGCTTGATTTCAATCGATCCTCTCTGAAAAGAAACTCTTTATCGCCATCTCCACCTTGCCCCTTAGGGCATCCACCTCATATACTGCAAACACCAATCAAGTCTAAGCAGTGCTTGAACTTGAGTGTAGGAACTAGCTTGGTCATCATATCTGCTGCATTCTCTGCGGTACCAATCTTCTTTACCTCAATCTGGCCCTGAGAGACAATATTTCTCACAAAATGATATATGACATCAATGTGCTTAGTTCTCTCATGATACATCTGATTTTTAGTCAAATGTATAGCACTCTGACTATCGCAATGAACAACAGTAGCACCCTGCTGCAAACCAAGCTCGCCAAGTAAGCTTCTCAACCAGATAGCCTCTTTCACTGCCTCAGTCACAGTCATGTACTCGGCCTCTGTAGTGGATAATGCAACTGTAGTCTGTAATGTTGCCTTCCAACTCACAGCACAACTCGAGAGAGTGAAAACATAACCTATTAGAGATCTCTTCTTATCATGATCGCCAGCATAATCAGAATCAACATAGCCAACAGCATCACTATCTCTGCAACTCCCAAATACCAAACCAGTATTAGTAGTACCCTTCAGATATCGAAATATCCATATCACAGCCTGCCAGTGTCCCTTGCCAGGATGTCCCATATATCTACTCACAACACTAACCGCTTGTGAAATATCTGGACGAGTGCAAACCATGGCATACATAAGGCTCCCAACTGCACTAGCATATGGAACACGAGACATGTGCTCCTCCTCCTCCTCTATTTGCGGTGATAACTCTGCTGAAAGTCTGAAATGAGCAGCAAGTGGAGTACTCACATGCTTAGAATCCTGCATCCCAAAACGCTCAAGTACCTTCTCAATATAACTCTTTTGTGATAGGTACAACTTGTTTGCCTTTCTATCCCTGCGAATCTCCATGCCCAATATTTTCTTTGCTACGCCCAAGTCTTTCATCTCAAAATCACCACGGAGTTGAGCCTTTAACTTGTTAATCACAGACATATCTTTGGCTGCAATAAGCATGTCATCAACATATAACAACAGATACACAAATAAACCATCTATGAGCTCCCTGAAGTAAACACAACTGTCATGCTCACTTCTAGAATAACCATGGTCCAACATAAACATGTCGAAACGTTTATACTACTGTCTAGGTGATTGTTTCAGCCCATACAAAGATTTCTGAAGCAAACAAACATGATCCTCCTTTCCCAAAACAGAAAACCCCTCAGGCTGATGCATATAAATCTGCTCCTCAAGCTCATCATGTAGAAAAGCTGTCTTGACATCAAGCTGCTCTAGCTTTAAGTCAAACATAGCAACCATAGCAAGCAACACGCGAATAGAGCTATGATTCACAACTGGTGAGAATACCTCATTGAAGTCCACACCCTCTCTCTGACTATAGCCCTTTGCCACTAAACGTGCCTTGTATCTAGCATCTTCCACACCTGGAGTTCCTTCCTTTTTCTTGAAGACCCATTTGCATCCAACAATCTTCTTGCCCTTTGGTGGTTTCACAAGCTCCCAAGTCTGGTTCTTTTGGAGAGATTCCATCTCCTCATTCATAGCGATAGTCCACTTTGCAGAATCACTACCCGTGACAGCTTCACGGTATGTAAAAGGCTCTTCATACAGAACGGTCTCTGCCGCAGTCAATGCATAAGCAACCATGTCTGCATAGCCGTACTTTTGAGGTGGCCTAATCTGCCTCCTCACTCGATCTCGAGCCAAACTGTACTGCTCTTGTGATGCATCTTCTACCTCACTAGAATCTTGCACCTTTTCCTCAATAGACTGAACTGGAGTATTTTTTATGTCTTTCCCAGAAGTGTCGCACTCTAGCTCCACCTGTTCACTAATACCACGATTTCTACCTGCATCAACAGACTCCTTTCTCGGGTGAAGCATATAAGTTTCATCAAAAGTAACATCTCTACTAACAGGAAACTTGGGTGACTTAGGATCAGGACACCATAATCTATACCCTTTCACCCCAGATGCATAACCCAGAAATATACATTTCTTAGCTCGAGGTTCCAATTTTCCCTCATTAACATGAGCATAAGCTGGACAACCAAAAATTTTTAAACTAGAATAATCAGCAGGAGTACCAGACCATACCTCAACAGGAGTCTTACACTCAATAGCAATCGATGGAGACCGATTTACCAAGTAGCATGCTGTGGAAACTGCCTCAGCCCAAAATTTTCTACCCAAGCCAGCATTAGAGAGCATACACTGAGCCCTCTCCAAAAGTGTTCTGTTCATGCGTTCTGCTACACCATTTTGTTGGGGAGTTTTTCTAACTGCGCGATGCCTAGCAATCCCCACATTCTTGCAGAACTCATTAAACTCCCCTAAACAAAACTCCAAGCCATTATCAGTTCTGAGACGCTTGATCTTCTTCCCAGTCTGATTCTCAATCATGGCTTTAAACTGCTTAAAGGTAAGAAAAGCTTCATCCTTGGTCTTCAACAAATAAATCCAAACTTTTCTTGAGTAGTCATCAATTAATCTCATAAAGTACCGAGCACCACCCTTTGAAGGAACACGAGAGGGACCCCATAAGTCAGAATGAATATAGTCCACTGTACCCTTGGTTCTGTGGATTTCCGTACTGAATTTAAGCCGCTTCTGTTTCCCGAAAACACAATGTTCACAGAAGTCCAAATTCCTTGTTTTCTGACCACCAAGCAGACCCTGTTTACTCAAAACTGTCATACACCACTCACTCATATGCCCTAAGCGCATATGCCACAGTCGAGTAGTGTCTGAATCTGAATCTGCAGATGAGGAAACTGCTGCATCACCTATAATTGTACTGCCCTGAAGCACATAAAGGGTACCAACCTTTTTCCCCTTCATCACAACCAAAACACCTTTACAGACCTTAATAACTCCACCTTCAGCAGTATACCTGCAACCAAGGGAATCAAGAGAACCCAGAAAAATAAGGTTTTTCTTTAAATCTGGTACATGCCGAACGTCTGACAAAGTCCTTACTATACCGTCATGCATCTTGATTTGAATCGTTCCAATTCCAACAGTTTTACAGGGCATGTCGTTCCCTATCAAAACTGTACCACCATTCACCGACTGATATGTCGCAAAGTAATCCCGATTAGGACACATGTGGTAGGAGCAGCTCGAGTCAAGTATCCACTCATCTTGTAAGTGTGCAACACAAGCAGTAACTGAGAGAACATATTCTGAACCATCTTAATGATCTTCAGCAACCCCAACAACATCTTTATTACCTTCTCTTTTCTCCTTCTCTTTGAGTTTTGGACAGTCTCGTAGAAAGTGACCCGGTTGACGATAATAATTGCACTTGCCCTTTTTTCCTTTAGACTTCGACCTAAGACGGCCTCTGCCTTTAGAATTCGAAAAGTCTTTTTCCTTCGTTCTCCCTCTAACAAACAGACCATCTGCTTGATCCTCGCTCCCATTGGTAGACACCTTCTTCCTCAACTCCTGAGAGTGTAAGGACGCCTTAACATCCTCCATAGATATGGTATCGTTCACATGGAGCATAGTTGTAACGAAGTGCTCATAAGAAAAGGGTAAAGAACACAGTACAATCAGTGTTTGATCCTCATCATCAATAGTAACATCAATATTTTTTAAATCCATAACAATTTTATTGAATTCATTAAGATGTTCTTTAATAGATGTACCTTCTTTCATCCGAAGAGTGTAAAGGCGTTGTTTCAAGTACAACCTATTCGTGAGAGATTTAGTCATATAAATACTCTCCAACTTGAGCCACAAACCAGCCGCGGTAGTCACATCCGCAACCTCTCGCAAAACCTCATCCGCCAAGCACAACTAAATCGAACTAAGTGCTTTGATGTCAAGCTCTACCTTGTCGTCCTCTGACATCGTCACGGGAAGCTTCTCCTTCCCATTCAAGGCTTTGTACTAACCCTGTTGAACCAACAGAGCACGCATCTTCACGCGCCATAGACTGAAACTGACCTGCCCATCGAACTTCTCTACTTCATACTTCGCAGCCATTAGAACAAATAATCTCAATCCCAAAACCTAAGCTCTGATACCAGTTTGTTATGAAATAGACAAACGATTCGAGATTTATGACCGCAACGAAATATATAAGCAAAAATAAGAAAACAAGACAAAATCAATCGATCACACAATGCACACAAGATTTACGTGGTTCGGCAAATAGCCTATATCCACGGGGTAGCGACGACGAGAGAATTTCACTATGTGGAGAAAAGAGCTGTGCGGCTCAAGCATAATACAACCCTCGCACTTTTAAAGAAATCCTCAGAACGACCTTATATACTGAAGCCCTAATTAACATAAGCGGGTCGGGTCGAACCGCGTGTCCAAATCGGGTTAGGAAACCTCACCATTAGCCCATTAATCGGGTCGTCGGGTCGCAAACGGGTTTTAATTCAAGACACCCACATAACAATTTATAATGTTAGTATTAATCTACAGGAGAGTTATGACTAGAAAACGAGCTAGGGAGAGCCACTCTTCTACATCTACAGGATAGTCTTCACAGAACGTTATTTCTAATGCCCATTTTTTTATTGCAATTAATATTTGTAATGTTAGTATATGTGAAATGGCCTAAATTTATGTACTTTCATTTTAATATGTTTGACAGGGGACAAGAGGTAGAGAAGTTATAGGATAAAACTGAATGGTGTAAGTATCTTGTCTCAAACATAGCTTGTGATAAAATTGGGCTCTCTATTTTTTGCTAAGTTTAGTGATATAAATACATGTAAATATTATGAAGTTATAGGATGATGCTGTTAGGCAACACTTGAAGGTCTAGTTTTCTTTGTGTTAGGCAACACTTAAATCACATTTCTAAGAATGTTTTTATTTTAACTTTTAACTAGTTATCTAAATCTACATAGTTAGTCAGAAATAAATTTTCGTTTTGTTCAATTTTGCAGGCTAGGGCTCTAGCTCTGGTTCTATTCCCCATTCTTTTGGATTTATCCCGCCCACTTGTACACCTAACTTAGACGCTTCTGCCTAGGAGGCTTCTTATTTTATTTTCAGTTGTATTGCAAAAAACTTGTGATTGAAAATCACATGCGAAGATTCTAATCATGAAAGACGAAGACGAAGAACCACCGATTGCAGTTCAAATCAAGGAAACCGGAGACCTGTACCCATCCGTATTGCCCGAACGATCTGATATACCCGAAAACGCTGAAGCTTCGGTTGGGGTAACCGTAATAACTGGTTACCTCGGTGCCGGCAAATCCACTGTAAGTTATTCCCCATACTCACCCATAAAACATCCATATATGTCATTATATTGATTTCTAAGTTCTAGTCATTAAGATTTAACTGTAGAATATTGAAATTTTTACTGGGGCATCCACACTACCTATAAGGCCATAAGAAAGGATTTTTTTTTTCCTGGGGTCTGGCATCCTCCAGTGACAGCTAAACTCTTGCCATATTAATATCTACACAATCTAATAGGTCCCTGATGTGGATCATAATGCATAAGGATAGGATTAGTTATTATTTATCTTAATTAGTTGTTATTTATCTTTATGCATTTAGGATATTTATCTTTTGGTTGTAATTATCTTTTATTTAGTCTCCTAGTAGGAGTAGGTTTGTTTTCTATATAAAGGGGGATAAACCCTTTATTTAGATCAGACTTGATGAATAATATATTTTTCTCCCTAAATTTTGATTTCTCCCTGATTTCTTTCTCTCTCTTTCTTTCTCTTTTTCCCTAATATTCTGATTTCTCTCTAGTTCTTCTCTCTATTTCTCTCTCTATCCCTCTATTTCTTTTCATTGGTACTCAAGTCTCATCAATTGGTATCAGAGCATCACCTCGATTCACTCACTTTTCGCTGCCTCCATACCTACTTGCTGCCTCTATACTCGCTGCCTCCATACTCGCGAGCTTGGAAACATTCATACGGAGTTTTTTTTTATCTATTATATATATATAAAAGAGAAACAAGCCCTCGCGGTATCACGCTGCCAGTACTTTCAACTGATATATATATATATATATATATATATATATATATATATATATATATAAAAAGAGAAAGAGACCCGCGCCCCCTGTGCACCATCCAAACACCACCCTACACGGCTGAAAACACCACAAGACCACCCCAAAAAGTCTCCTCAGTCGCCGAAGATTACGCCGGAAGAAACTACGTCACCGGAAAGCCACCCACGCGCCATCACCCGCGGCCTGAACAATCGGCGCGTGAGATCCACGCGCGCGCGTCAGATCCACGCGCCTATGTCCTCTGCATCGGCTCGGCTCGGCTTGGCTTCCTTGCAACAGTCCCGGCTTGGCTCGGCTCGGCTCATCCGGCTTGGATCCGACCCGACGACCCGCCCCATTGACCCTGACAGTCTGACCCGTTGACCCGACCCGTTGACCCGACCCGTTGACCCATTGACCAACCCGGTCAAACGTTGACCGTTGACTGACACGTGTCACATGACGTCATTGCTTTTTCCAAAATTACAGTTTAGCCCCTTATTGTGGGAAAATTACAGTTTAGCCCATTTTCTGTAAAATTACAGTTTAGCCTATCTTTTGGAAAATTATAGTTTAGTGCCTAAGCTTTCTGGTAAATTACCATTTTGCGCTAAACCTTTCTGAAAATTACAGTTTGGTCCCTCAGGGTTTCTGGAAAATTACGGTTTGGCCCCTGCAGCCTTCTCAGCATTTTTCGACGTCCCAGTTCCGATTTTGAGCTCTATTTGGATCACTTCGACCTCCACAGTGGAGTTTTACACATCATTGCGCCTCGGTGAACGGTATACATCTCATTTTCATTGAAAATTTGTGGGTTTTATTTCAATTAGTTGGTAGCTTATTAAATTTGTGTTAGGTCCCTTTTAAGCCTTTTATTCTTTTCCCAACAGTCCAAAAAAAAAAAAAAAAAAGTGAAAGCCTTTATTCTTGTCACCTTTTCTTTATTCTTTCCCTACCTTATTTAAAACTCTAGGCCACCTTTTGGATATATTCCACACACTCATTGCATTCTCTTTCCCTACTTCACCTTTTTCATACTTAGGCACGCAACTTGCATATTTTTTCATTTTATTTCAGTTTTCTTAAATGTTCATTCATGGTAATTTGTCTTTCTGATTTAAGGTAATTTAAGACGTGTCAGCATTTCACCACCTATTCACATATCCACCCCACCTTTATTGCTTTTCACCATGACTTTGACTGACCGTTGCATAGCCATAGAGCAAGACATGACCACTGTCCATCAGGACATAGCCACTTTGAAAGAGTCATTTACCAGATTTGATCGTGACACTAAGCTTGAGTTTACCACACTCCGTGAGTCCATTACTGCACTTAGGGAGGAGTTAGCCCAGTTTAGAGGTCAGGGTAGAGTTTCTGACCCTGGGGATGTTGCCAATGATCCCCCGATCGTTCAACAACCCAATGAGCGGCCCACAGATCCTCATGCAGGAATCCTTCCCCTCCCTAACCACTTTAGACAAGTCCCAGTCCCTAGGCCACATGTAGAGGACTATGGTCCTCCTGCTGATCCATTTGAGGATGATTTAGACTATGATTATAGGCCGAATGGACACCAGGGTAGATATCAGGATGCCCAGCATAGACAGCATCGGAATTTCCATGACGAGCCTAGAGATATCACTACGAGGGTGAAACTCGAAGCTCCCAGTTTTGATGGTAGGACTGATCCTATTGTCTTCTTAGATTGGCTGAATGATATCGAGGAGTACTGTGACTGGTATAGGATGATTGACCTACAGCGTGTTCGCTTTGCTAGGATGAAATTGACAGGCAACGCCAAATGCTATTGGCAGGGTGTGTTGCGTAAATTAGAGCGCTTAGGAGAAGGTCCTATAGTCACCTGGGCTGAGATGAGACGAAGGTTAAAGGAGAAGTATCTTCCCGCTTCCCATAGAAAAACTTTGTTAGAGCAGTGGCATAATCTAAGACAGGGTACCACCAGTGTTGAGGATTACACTTCGCGTTTTGAGGGTCTTATGAGAAGATGTGAGATAGAGGAGGATCCTTTGGTGACTCTCTCTAAATATGTCAATGGGCTAAGATTAGATGTCAAAAGAGAAGTTACCTTACACTCTTCTGATAGCTTAGAGGAGGCCTATATCAAGGCTCGGGACATAGAGAAATTCCTTCGGGTTCCTAACCCAAGGCGTTTAGCTTCCCAAGTTGAGGAGTCTCGTCAGTTTCAGTCCCCACTTCCGTCTGTTCCTTCAAAGGGGGGTACCCAACCTAATCTAGGACCTAGCACTTCTAGGGAAAAAGAGGTCGTCGGTACTTACAGTCGCCCAAGTGGCTCCGCTATTGAGTGTTTTCACTGCCACAACAAGGGTCACATTGCTGCCCGTTGTCCCCATCGCACTCTCATTCTTGATCAGGAATCCGATGACCCTTCTGTTTTCGCGGATTATACCCCTCCTGAGGATACTTCCGATGCTGAGAGGGATCTCGAGCTCGATGATGAGCCGAAGCAGTCCCATCTCGCTGTCATGCGGTGCATCCTATCTACTCCTTTAGGGAAGGATGATTGGAAGCGCACGAGCATCTTTCACACATTTGTCACTTGTGGAGATAGAGTTTGTAAGGTTGTGATTGATGACGGAAGTACTATGAATGTGGTCTCCACAGCCGGTGTAGCTAGGATGAAGCTAAAACCCAACCCCACCCTCAGCCTTATAGGGTAGCTTGGGTAGATAAGACCTCTTTACCGGTCTCAGAGAGATGTTTAGTTCCTCTTCAGATGGGAGATTATTCTGATAGGATTTGGTGCGATGTCCTTCCTATGGATGTCGCTCATATTTTGCTTGGTCGTCCTTGGCTTTTTGACTTGGATGTGACCAACAACGGAAGGGATAATTCATACATTTTTAAGCATAACGGGAAATCTATTCGCTTGCTTCCTGCCAAACCGTCTCCCACGAGTAGAAATCCCAAGGTTAAGAATTCCTCCCAACCTCCTGTCAAGAACCATATCCATGTCCTTTCCCGAACGGAGTTTGTGCGGGAAGGACAAGAGTCTGACATAGCTTTCGTGCCTGTAATCCAACAGTTACTTCCGGTTTCTTTAGAAAAGGTTGTTGAACCTCCTCTTGAGGTCACTACCTTATTAGACGAGTTTATAGATGTTATACCGGATGAGTTGCCACCTATGAGGGATGTCCAGCGTGCCATAGATTTTGTCCCTAGGTTTTAGTTATCTAATAGGATTATGGGAACTTTATTTAGGCACCTTGTAGGGAAGCGTCCTGTGAATTGGAACTTAATTTTACCAATCGCGGAGTTTGCGTATACTGGATCTATTCATCGATCAACTGGTAAAAGTCCTTTTCAAATTGTCTGTGACCTTTTCCCTTGCCAACCCTTTGCCCCCGTTTCCCTTTCCACTGATTGCCGTCATTTCACTTCTACTGATATTTTTACCCAACACATTCATGATTTCCATGCTGACATCCGTCGAAAAATTGCTTTAAATATTGAACAGTACAAATTAGCTACTGATGTTCATCATAGGAAATTGGATTTTAATGAAGGAGCATATGCTATGGTGCGTATCCACCATGTTCGTTATCCTAAACACTCCTTCAAAGAGTTACATGTCCAAACCACCGGATCATTTTGTATCATTTGTAAGTTGGGATCTAATGCTTATTTAATTGCCTTACCATCTGATATGAATTTTAATCATGTTTTCAATGTTGGGGATTTGTTTCATTCTCGAGGCACTTTTGAGCCTCCTACTGTGCCAGGTTTGCCTACAGGTGGTTCTACCTTCTCTCCTACTGCAGCTTCGGTGTCCGTTATCCCACGTTTTCCACTTTCGCGCACCGTTCAGATTGACAATTTTATAGATGCTCAGATTATTCTGTTACATGGTGGTCTTTACCAACAGTATCTTGTCCGCTGGAGGGATCGCCCTGGCATTGGCGATACTTGGATTACGGAAGATGAGTGTCGGCATCTTGTTCTTGATCTTTGGGAGGTTTACCATCGTTCTAACTCTCCGGAGGAGAGTTTTTCTCAGTCGGGGAGAATTGATGTGGATCATAATGCATAAGGATAGGATTAGTTATTATTTATCTTAATTAGTTGTTATTTATCTTTATGCATTTAGGATATTTATCTTTTGGTTGTAATTATCTTTTATTTAGTCTCCTAGTAGGAGTAGGTTTGTTTTCTATATAAAGGGGGATAAATCCTTTATTTAGATCAGACTTGATGAATAATATATTTTTCTCCCTAAATTCTGATTTCTCCCTGATTTCTTTCTCTCTCTTTCTTTCTCTTTCTCCCTAATATTCTGATTTCTCTCTAGTTCTTCTCTCTATTTCTCTCTATCCCTCTATTTCTTTTCATTGGTACTCAAGTCTCATCAGTCCCATTTGATGCAAGTGTGAGAAAAATCAGTTTAATCAAATGAGGTTTTACCAGGCAACCCACATGAGAGTTTTTTTTTGAAAAAAAAAATTCTGTAAGTTTTCAGTGTGTGTGAAGAATCTAATGAGAATTAAATGGTTGAAATGATCAAACCAAGTTGATTTTTGTTGCATATGATTTACTATATTAGACCAATCAAATGGTAGCTCCCAATCTTTTTTATTTTTTTTTATTTTTTTTATGCTTGCATATAGTCATAAATTGAGATGACAAAATTTGTGTGGTCATTGGAAGATATTGGGGCAGAATTTACTTGGAAGGAATTTTTACTGTGAATTCAAGACAATGATATGTATGTTTATGCCATTTTCATATAGTTCTTTGTTTTGTTGTTGATCATTAACTTCTAGTTGGATTATGATTTCAGCTTGTTAATGTTATATTGAATTCCCAACATGGAAAGAGGATTGCTGTCATCTTGAATGAATTTGGTGAGGAGATTGGAGTAGAAAGAGCAATGATAAATGAAGGAGAAGGAGGTGCTCTAGTTGAAGAATGGGTTGAGCTGGCAAATGGGTGCATTTGTTGCACTGTCAAGCATAGTCTAGTTCAAGCACTGGAGCAACTTGTACAGAGGAAAGAAAGGTGAAATTTTAGAATTTCATTGGCGAATACGTTTGAATTGGCCCCTCCCATAAGTTCACATATGGTAGTTGATGAGTCCAAATGTTTTAGCATTAAAGATTTTGGTTTGGAAAGATTCGTGAGCAGTCTCTCTTTCTTGCACAAATTGTGAGATTATGTTTTATTTACTTTCTAAAGTTTCTTGATTGGTCTGTCACTTTTTCTCTTCCTACCACCGCCATCCCAACAGCACTATCAAAGAACTAACATTACTACATACTCAGAAAGATAATAACTACATCTCTTTTGCATATTTTCTCTCTTCTGGAAACTCCCTCATTATATTTTCGGAGCTAATGAAGTAGAAATTAGCTAGTTTGTCATTTGGGCAATTATTTATAGGGAAAATTACCCAAAAGTCTCCGAGTTTGGAGCTTTATAGTATGTGGTCCTTGAGATTTCCAAATTCTTTTGTCTATTTGTTATGCTTAAAAGACAGACCTAATGGTATAAAATGCTTATGTCAGAAACTTATGGGTATATAACCCTTATTTATATTACATTATCATCGCAATGACCAGATTTCATAGCAGAACTATTGATCTGTGAAGTGTTGTTTATTTTCTATAGACTCGATCATATATTATTAGAGACTACAGGGTTAGCAAACCCTGCTCCGCTTGCATCTGTTCTTTGGTTGGATGATCAGCTTGAATCGGCAGTCAAACTTGATTCTATTATCACTGTAAGTTTCAATTTGTGTATTTGAACTAATTTTATCACTGTGTATATGATTCAGACATTGTTGTTGTCAATATTATTGTTTAAGTTCAATTGTTAAGTGTATTTAATCTTCATTAATCATAATTTGATAATATTTGTGATGTACCGGATATGAGATAATGATTCAACTTGTGAGTTTCTTCTTATTGAAAATAAAATTTCATCATATTAGTTCATTATCTGCTGTAGATTTTCTTCTGTTCAGTGGGCAATTAAAAAAATAAAATTAGAAGTTTGAGATGTATTTCCATAGATTTAGAGTACTATGATATGCAATAATGTTACTCTTATTTTTCATTATTTGGCATGCAGATACGTTGTATATGTTTGGGGCTTTGACACCCATGTTCATGCCTAAAATTGCATCTCGTTTCGTGTTTATGACTTTGCTGCTCATAAAATCAATTAGTATTAATGTTACATATATTTATGTTAGAACTTGTAAGAGCATGAGCTTAAGGTGCTTCTTTACATGTTGAGTTATTATTTGTTATTCCACAAGTTTCTATTTTCTTTCCTCAATATTGTTTTCTAATGTTATTGCTGCTTAAATAGGTTGTGGATGCCAAAAACCTTCGTTTTCAGCTTGAAAAACATCATGATTCATCATCATTTCCTGAAGCATTTCTTCAAATAGCATTTGCGGTAATTATCATGTTATTGTTTTCTCGTTATCAAGTTTATGAAAGCATAATACTAGTTATTTAACTTGATAATGTTGGTCTTGACTCTTGATTCCTGAAGCTAGTGGTCCCCCTCCTCCCCTCTCCCTCTTTCAATTAAATAAATATGCCCTGCCTTTTTTTATGCTCCTTTGCCCATGAAAATTTTTACTGATACACTTGATCTTGGAGACCATGAGTGCGTTAGATGCTTATAAGTTTTGTTGTTTGTTGTTTGTTGTTTGTTGTAGGATGTTGTAATTCTTAACAAGGTTGATTTGGTTTCTCCAGAGGATTCTGGAGGTGCTCTGGAGGAGCTGGAGAAGGAGATACATAACATTAACTCTCTTGCTAGCATCATTCGTACCGTTCGGTGTCAAGTTGACTTGTCTAAGATTTTGAACTGCCAAGCCTATGATGCTACAGTTAGTCATACTTAATCTTCATTTATCAGTCAGGTGCATTTTCTCAGTTATATTGGCCTTTGTTAATACAAATCACTCCTTTTTTTTTTTCTGCAGCATGTCACTCATTTAGAAGCATTGTTGGAGGAAAACCAATCTCTTTCTACCAGGGATCTTCATGATAGTAGTGTGCGAACCTTATGCTTTTGTGAGCCACGGCAAGTCAATCTTGATAAGGTGCTTCTTTGAAGTAACTATATTGATCATTCTTGAGCAAATTGGCATGATGAGATACTTCTTAAAAATCACATCATGCTTGAGCAAGTCAATCCTGATAAGGTGCTTCTTTGAAGTAACTATAGTTACTTCTTTGAAGTAATTATATTGAGCAAGTTGGTCCTTTATTCACATATTTCTTAAAAATCTTTGCTGCTTTCGCATCCAATTACTTGGACTAAATATCTTCAATCTTGGAAAATTAATTAATTGGTGCTTTTAATGCCCCTCTTGATTTGTTTTATGCTTTATCTTGGATAAAGGAGGGTGGTGTCAGGTAGACAACCAACATAAATTCATTATTTAAATTTCATAGCGATAAATGTGAATCCTGAAAATTTTCAATCATATGTTTTAAGAGATTTTCTGATGAAGGATTCAAAAGAACATGGAAATCCATTCAAATTCAAGATGATACCCGTTTGGGACCTTCCTCGATTGAGTCTAGTTAGGGACAAGTCTTATTAGAGTTTAGTTAAAATAGAGTCCTAGTTGCTATTTATCTTAGTAGAATCCTAGTTTCTATTTATTTATCTGATTAGAATCCTAGTTGCTATTTATTTTCTTATCAGAATTCTAGTTGCTATTTATTTTCTTATTAGAATCCTAGTTTCTATTTATTTTTGTATTTAGAGTCGTAGTTGCTATTTTCTTATTAGAGTCCTAGTTGCTATTATATTCTTATTAGAGTCCTAGTTTCTATTCTCTTATTGGAGCCCTATATCTATATAAAGGGTTGTAAGTCTCTTTTGAATAATGAATAAGAATTACAGAAATTTCCAGCAGCTATTGAAGCTCTTTATGGGTTGTGTGATGCAATCCTAACCCTAGGTGTGATGCCTAAGGGTCCTTGGGTGTGAGGCCTAAGGTTCTAGGAGTGATTCCTAGATTATCTTCTTCTTTTCTCTTTTTCTCCTTTTACTTCTCTGCTGCTGTAATTTTTTTATTCGCACATCACCCTTTGATTTATTCCTCTAGACGTCCTGCATCATTTTCATAGCTAAAAAATGGCCTTAGATTAAGCAAACTGGTTAAACAAAGTCAGTGTTGCTGATCCTGAGTATTTGGGACATGGCTAAGGTGAGTGGAGCAGAGTTGCTATTGACTTATTAAAAGGGTCTCATTTTCTAACTTTTCTAATTTAGATTTCTTTTTTGGCTTGGTCTGTTGTGCCCCATATGATTAGATGTTTAATCCATTGCCAATTTAGCTGGGATGCATGCTTGTACAAGACATGCAAAGTGCCAAAGTGATATGTCAGATAAATGATAATATATATCTGAATGACCAACTCAATGGAAGCCTAGCTAACTCAGAGAATAACATCCTCGTTTCTTGTTTAACTTAGTATCGAGAATGCATGCTTTTGTTTTTTTGTTATTTATTTATTTATTTTATACTGAATAATCTCTTCCTTTCTTAAATGCTTATTTCCTATGAATACAAGTTTTTGTTGATTTAGAGTTTTGCCTGGTGCCTAATTTTTCTTATAGGTTCGTTTATGGCTTGAGGAGATTCTTTGGGATAAGAAATATAACATGGATGTCTATCGCTGCAAAGGGGTTTTAAGTATTCTAAACTCAGATCAATTCCATACTCTGCAGGTAACCTATGATAATTAATTGCTTTATCGCTCTTATTTTCGTTTGATCATTTGCCCAAAAAAGACCCAAAGAATGAGTATTTATAATGCAAAGGGTCAATATAGTCATTGGGATCAAAATAGAGTCGTTAGAGCTCTTTAAAAACTAGCCGTTGGGAATTTTTTAAACACATTAGTCAACTAACAAATGTCTATAGCCAACTAAGAGGTTACTAGACTATCAAAGTTTTGAAATGTTTTTGACACAAAAAATGTTAGTCGACTAAAGGAGTTTAATGTAACCCCCACTATTAATAATATTTTCTTTATTTAATTATCAATTATATCAAATTGTAACCGAACTCTTGGGTTAGGGGGTCTAATGGGAAGGATAGGGTGTAATTCAAGGACTCGACTGGACTCTCCTCAGTCCTCAAGGATTAAAAAGAAAAGGTGTTGCTATACATTCTAATACTCTAGTCTCAACTCACGTGACCGACTAATGTAGATGCCAAGGACATCAGACCCAAACCAGACACTGACCCGGACGAGGCAGAGGGTCATTGGGTCACCGGGTCACCGGTCAGACTGCAGGTCAACTGGTCAAACCACTTAATAATAAAATATCTTTTTAAAAAATATATATATTTAAATTAATTATCATTGTATAATACTTTATACAATTAAGTATTATATTTTTCAACATCTAACAGCAACAGAGTTGCTGGCTTAGTGGTTGGAAGCCTTTCAAAGCCTTGCATCATTGTGTAATACTTACTCATAACATCTAACAGCAGCTAGTGGTTGGAAGCATTTCAGTGCCTCACATCTGTGTGGTTCTCGTTTCAAGTCCCCGTACATGCAAAATTTGAGACATAATTTTAGTTAATCATTAAATGGTTGAACAGGCCGGTTTTAACCGGTTTACTTGAAATATGACCAGTTCCAGGTTTGACCAGGTTTCAATGGGTTTTGAAGCAAAACGGTCCAATTACAAACCCAACCTGGCCAAGGGTCTGGGTCACCAGTTCAACCGGTCAGGCCAGGTTGGGTCTGATAACAGTGATTCCAAGTCAGCCCACTTAGAAAAAGCCTTATGTGTAATTCTTTGACTGAAGTTTTCAGACACCCAACTTTTTCCTCTTTTTATTTATATTTTTAAAATAAACCCAAATTTATAGTATTTATGATTTCTTTAGAACCTTTGCATCCTTCTTTTTATTATTATTATTATTATTATTATTATTATTGAAATTCCATCCTCTTGATGCCACACAAAGTTAGGAAAGATACTAGCGAACAACAACGATGATAATAATAGCAATACTAATGAGAGATTGAGGCTCACATTTCTTCATATCCTAGCATCTTCGCAATTATTTATGTAGAGTGGGTAGGCCCAAGCTTTAGTTGAGAGGCAGATTTGGAGCCAGGCCATTCCTGGACCTGGTACATACATGTTATAAGGCTTCCGAGTCTGACTCAACAAATTGCCAGCCTAGGCCTGGTTTTGCACAAACTTGTTCCAGACATATACATCATATCAACATGTCTTTACCATTACATGCTTTGCTTTTCTTGGGTTATTGTCATTTTATTTGGCAACGGAGCTACGTTTTGTTACATGAGAAGCTTATGGCAGGCTGTGAGGGAGATATATGAGATTGTTCCGGTGCGCAAATGGAAAAAGGAAGAAAATCAGATGAACAAGATAGTGTTTATAGGTAAAGCTTTAATTTTTCCATTCTAATTTCTGTAAAGTTTTTATCAACAACCAAGTCTCCTCTTTTATTTAATTTATCATTCCTTTTTCTTCCCTGTTGCAGGTCATAATCTGAATGAGGATATTCTTTCCGATTCCTTTCGAGCTTGCACATTGACATAATTTGTATTCTTCACAAACTTACAGTTACATGTAGTCATTTCATTCCATCAAATTTGTGATGTTAAAGAAGTGCTAATATGATTTCAAGGCTAAAGATCTTTTAGGTGAAATCAAAATCCGAATGCTGTGTTGAATCTAGACATTGTTTCTATCCAAGTCCCATCATCAATTATAACATGGTAGCTATTATTCTTATTGTTTCCCCTGAAATTTTCCGAGTTTTGGGTTGTATTTCTGTAGTGTATCTTGTTACTAAATTTGTATCATTCTTTTCTTTTCTTTTCTTTTCTTTCTAGTGAGAACTTTTGCTTTTATACGTTGTGAAGAAGTTGGCTACTGTAATGTCTTTAGATGCCAGAATTGAAAGCCGTGATTTTGAGAAAATTGGTGTTATGCAGCTGGATTTGTCATATGTTTACTTACTTTGCTTCACTAATTTTTCTTGTTTATCAATGTTCAATGGGATTGGAGGAAGGCTAAATATTAATAAAAATAGAAAGGGGACAATGCCCATGCCTTGCCATCATGATGCTTCAATGCTTTATCTTTCTAAATTAACAATGTTCAAAGAGCTTAGCAAAAACAGGTGATTTTGGTACCCTTTTTTCCTTCCAAGAATTGTTTTAATGTTTGCACTTTGCAGTTACCCAGTCATGAGCTTTATATGAATCTTTTTTTTTTTTTTTTTACTTTTTGTTGAAAGCATTTATCCAACAACAATGCTATACATCGCTACAACGAATCAATGTAAGTATTGTTATAAGAAGAAAATGATAGTTTTGGAAAATCACTCAATGTTAGTATATTTTTTTTCATCACTCTCATTACAACCTTTTTAATCCAATTATCAATAGTTTTTTTTTTTTTTTTTAATGTTGGGGGGGGGGGGGGGGGGGTTGTTGGTTGGTTTGTTTTTGGGTTGAAGCTGGGGCAAAGGCAGGGAAAAAATAGCTCACGAATTTGTAAGGTCTCATAGGTGTAAAATGATCATTATTCAAAGAATTAGCTACTCCAAAGGCTATTTTTGAACTGCATAAACAAAAATAGCTAGTCCTGGTGCCTCTGCCTCAAGGAGCTCAAGTTTTCCATCCTCATGTGGGCAATTACTAAATTATTAGTTGGGTTTTCTTGTGCATCAGTCAGAGTAAAATTAGGGTTAAATTTATTTGTGTTTGAGGATTAATTGGACTAAATTTGCAGCAAATTCGATTCCATTCATTGTAGCAAGTTACAAGTTAAGAGCCTATTTCAATAACTTTCTACTTTCTACTTTTTACTTTTAAAAATGAAAAATAAAAAATTATCCAAACGAGCTCTAAAGTAAACAAAATATGGATTAAGAAAAGAATGAAATTAAATTCCTACCCAACATTTATGGCTGGTTTAAATACTAGTACTAGTATGAAAATAATCCTAGGCATTCCACTATTAGTGAGAATCTCCCTTTCTACAAATTAGAAGGTGCTTCCTTTTACATCATTTCTCTGAACCTTTGCAAAATAATTTAAATTTTTTTAGTAAACTTTATTTAGATCGTGCTTAGGTTTACCGCCCCGTTTGGATGACCGTAATGAGAGCCAGAAATGGAATTGGATTACTGTGCATTCTGTTTCAGCGTGTTTGGGTGCATTTTAATGAGTTGGAATGGAATTAAAACTAGGTCATTTTACATTAATAATTCTAAGTTTTCTGACTATTACGTGAACCTATCCAAAATTATTTACGTAATTTTTTTGACGAAAATAGCATTATGTGTACTCAATTTACTAACCTTTTATCAATCCAACGGTTAAAAAGTTAATTTTCTTTTTTCAAAAATCAGTTTTTATTCTTATTTTTTCAATTTTTGCGAGTAATCCTCAATAATGCACAGAATTCTCATTCTAAACTATAATCCCCGATCATCCTCATCTTTACAAAGAATCCCCAATACCCAACTTAAAACAGAATTCCCAACTTTATGAAGAACCCCCAATCCTCACCAACAAACACAATATTAATTATATATCACATCAGTAAGAGATATGATGCGACAATACATAAAGCTGGAAATTGAGGATTATGTGTAAAATTGAAGATTCCGTTATAATATGGGGACTGTGGATTCTATGAAAAATTGGGGATTGTGTGAATACATGTTATATATTTTTTGTATTAAAAAATTAGGAACACGGCATGACCTACATTAAATACTAATGTAATATGTTGGGGATTAGGGATTATTCGAAATTTAGGGGATTTTTCATAAAATTGGGGATTGGGGATTATATGTTATCATGGGGATTTTGCTTGTTTTTTGAGATTACATATAAAATTGGGGGTTATGTACAAAATTAGTCAAAAAAAAAAAAAAATCAAAATTTTGACCCTTAGAATGGCAATTTCGTTTAAAAAAAAAAATTTATAATAGGTTCATTTACATAAATAGTTTTGGATTGGATTTGTTCATATAATATTTAGAAAACTTAGAATTATTAGCGTAAAATGTCCTTAAAACTAAGGTCTAATTAAAAATAAAGGGCAATTTACGCCAATAAACCTAACTTTTTGCAATATTACATGAACGAATCACATCCAAAAATATTTACGTTAGTAACTTTTTTTCACTAAAATGCCCTTAGGTAAAATAAATAACTACACTAATACTTATATAACGGTCAAAAAGTCTTTTTTTTTTTTTTTTCAAATTTTGTAAATAATCTCCAATAATGTACAAAACCCCCAAAGTAAGTGATCCCCAAAAATGAGCTGAATCCCATTGCAACATAGAATCCTCAATTCACATGTTAAAATTGAATCCCCAATTATATGAAAAATCCACAACCCCAACTAAAAAATATTTCATTAATTACCCATTACATCACCTTTTTAAAATATCACATTATGTCTTTTTTCTTTTCTTTTTAAAATTTTTATAAATTTTTTATAATAAAAATTAGAAAGGGGAACGACATGTAATAAATGTTGATATGATATTATATGGGATTGGGGATTCTTAGTAATGTTAGGGATTTTAGCCAAAATTGGGGATTGAGGATTATGTAATATTTTTGGGGATTACATGTATGGTTGGAATTATGTACAAATTTTAAAATATTTCGGATTTTTTACCGTCAGAGGGGTATTATAGTCCAAAAAAATAGTGATAGGTTTATTGATGTAAATATTTTTAGATGAGGTTTGTTCATGTAATATTACGAAAACTTGGGTTTATTGTCGCAATTTGCCCAAAAATCTATCTATTATATAATGTGCAGTATGCTGATGTGGCGGCCCTAAAATTTTTCCCTCCTTCATTCTTTTCTCTCCTTAATTCACTCTCCTTCTTCTTCCCTATTGGTTTTGGCCCTTTTCAAAATGATATGGCATTAAATCATTGGTCCAACTAATTAATTGAAGTTTAGATTTTCAAGATTTTTTTTTTTATGTGAGTCCCATTTAAGTTTCATTCATCTTTTCATAATTAATTCTTTTTCTTTTTTTATTTATTGTAGGTCTCATATACTTCCTCTCTCTTCTTAATTATTTTTTTATTTTCTATTTAAAAAAATGATTCCAACTAATTTTTTCTTTCTTTATGTTATTTTAAAAATTTTATTTTTATTTAATAATACATTCAAATTAATTTTCTTCAAATTCTTTAACATTTTTAATCATTCTTATGTTATAAGATACATAAGATATATATTGTAACCCTATAAATTTAATTAGGGTCAAAGATCATATGATCAAAATATATTTTATACAATTATAAATAATTAGATAAAATTTTATTGATAAGTCCTTCGTGTTTGCGCTCGTAAATAAATAAATAAAACTAAGGAATGGGATGGAATCAATTCCTATTGTTAGGTGGAATCCCATTCCTGATGGATGGAATGGGATTCCAATTTCACCCATGGGATGGAATGAAAAAAAATACAATAGCCTCTCCAATGCAAAAGTGCTATTTGAGGTGCCAAAGCCAAATTTTGGCACTCTAAATGGCACAAAATAGCGTCATTTCCAAATTATAGCATCAAGATGCTCCAATGCATAAGTGCCAAATGGCACCTGATGCAAGTAAAGGCACTTGCGGTGAAATATTTGGAAAACTGACCGTTGGATTAGATATTCCTGCCATGTCTGTCAGAAATCACAGCGATCCAACAGTTGGTTCTAAGAAAATGTATCTTTGAAAAACTGTGATTTTTTTTTTGTTTTTTAAAATGTTATCATTTTTTCACAGTCAATTTTCTCAGAAACCAATCGTTGGATCGTTATGATTTTTGGCATGCATAACATACATGATAGGGATTTCTAATCCACCAATTAGTTTTCCAAAATTTTCCCCACAAGTGGTTGTACAAGAGAGCACATGATGCAAAATGCATCGCTGTGATTTCCCGATTGATTTTTTCAAAAACCAACCATTGGATCACTGTGATTTTTTGTGTACAAGAAATTCATAAGCAGTTTATCTAATTCAATAGTCAATTTTTGAAAATATGTTATAGAATTGATTTTATAGGAGTCATCTTACACAACTTTGCCTAACGTGCACCTTATAATAGAAGGACTATATATAGAGCATATTTTGAAAACCTACCCGTTGGATTAGATCAACAGTTTATGAATTTCATATTCTTCAAAAATAACAGTGATCCAACAGTTAGTTTCTAAAAAATGTCACAGTGAAAATTTGTGACTTTTTTATTCTATATAATGTCACCAGTTTTTCCCAATTGATTTTTTTCCGAAACTAACAGTAGAATCATTATAAATTTTATAAACATTAAATTCATAAGAAATTCATCTAATCCAACGGTCTCTCCATACACTTTCTCATCTACAGAGGCGTTTGGATTTGCTGTTGAGGCGCAAATCCTAAGAACCGTGTTTAGGGTGCACCAGATCATGCCACGTAGAGAAAAATAAAATCCAAAGGCTGTAAATGCAATTGGCCCAAAACACAATATATGGATGTCGTTTAAAGGAGAAGCAGCCGTTAACAGTGTTATCCCTCTTCGCCTCCCCCTCTCTCTCTCACCCCCTCACCACTAGGGTTGGCAATGTTAACTAGGGGTGGTAAAAAACCGACGGACTGAACCAAACCAAACTAATTGGGCTAAAGTTGAACGGTTTTTATAAAGGAATTAGTCTATTTGGTTTGCAATTTTAGAAAACCGGTAAATTCCAGTCAGTTTTTGGTTAATCATTTCATGCACCGAAGGTCATCGAACCGACCGAACATCTATTAAACATTTAAATACCTTCAGTGCTTCAGTACTTCACCAGTTCACCGTTGGACAGCCCTATATATTGGGTTTAGACAATTCATATCAGGATATATGGAATTAATTAATTATGGATGTTGGCGTGTTGGACTGTTGAGCCATGTAGTGTTGGTTTGTGAGTCTAAATTCAGGGAACCACCAGATGTTGCAGATGAACCTACTCAAGAAGAAGTTGAGTATATCATAGCTGACCGCACCATGGGCTAGCCCATACACCCACTGCACGAGTGGAATACTACTTAGTCAAGTAGAAGGGCCAACCTCTGTATCCTTAAGGTATATTAAGAATCAAATAGGGATACATTCCATTTACACAGGTGCTTTTTCCCCTCCTCTTCCTGTGGACGAGTAGGACATCACTAACCTTTACACCTTCCTGAACGTATAGAGCAAATGGCCCAACTACATAATTCTTTCTTGTAGAGGACTGGATATGACCCACTTGAATCATCGGGTGGACTGTTGAGCCATGTAGTGTTGGTTTGTGAGTCTAAATTCAGGCAAGCAATTGCATATTTATTCTAAATTTCAGTGCAGGATAGATGGATGTTGGCCTGTAGTCCAACAATGTTCCAGTTTATTTGTGAGTAGTTTTAATTCAAGCAATGCTCTAGTAGTCCAGTTTATTTGCTTTTTTATTTTTCCAGATTTCCAGCAATGTTATAGTGACATTTTTTTCCCTACTATTACAATAGCCTCAAACCGAGTACATCGACCGAAAAAATTGCACCGAGCCGAGCCGATGACTAATGGTTTGATGTCTTTTATGGTCGGTTTTGGTGTGTCATTTTTCCAAACCAAGGGTGTCCGGTTTAGCCCAAAAAATACTTCCAAAACCGGCCGAACCGGCCGATGATCACCCCTAATGTTAACTCATATCCATTTATCCATCCAAATTCATGCTATGTTAATGGGTATGAATTGGTATTTTTAAATGGTTGATAATTGGGTCAACCCATATAAATCCATTTATAATAGGACTGAATGTGGGTGCCCACCGGGTACCCATTAAAATGATAAACTCCTCATTCCTCACTGTTCCACAGTCCACACTCCACGCGATTGCTGGGTTACATCTCTTCCCCCGCCGACGACTAGGTAAGATATTTCTCCCACTGCCGACGATCTCTCTCCCGCCGTTGACGATCTCTCTCTCGCCGTCGAAGATTTCCGCCGCTGCTAATCCCTGTTTCTCACGCTCCACACTCTGATTTTAGGTGAGCTCTCTCTCTCTCTCTCTAGTATGGTTCTAAATTGTTTAGGTTTCCTGGTTATGTTTCAAAAATTGAATTAAAGCCCAATATTTTTACTTATATTTTCAGTATTGTGATGAGACTGTACCGATTCTATAGCTTCAACATGGTTTTTGAATCAATTAAACTGTTACCATTTGACTTTTTACTAAATTGATAAACTCTTACTAGAGTTTATTTCCTTATGTTTAGGTTTCATTATTAATTGCTGTATTTTAGGTGTTTGATAAATTGCTTCTGAGAATTTGTAGGTTATTTCCTTATGTTCTTGGCCTGAAAATTGTTACGAGAGTTTTTATAAAGCAGCCTCCAGTTTCAGTACATGCACAAACCTTTATTAATCTGGTTTTTCTATCATAGACCAGACATATCAAGTTGGATTATAATTTACAACTTTGCTTGTTAGAAGCATGCTGTCAAATCTCTTATCCCCATGTTTTGTCTCTTTTTAAAAGTATATAAGTGAATGGTATGTTTACAAAGCTTCACAGAGTGAGAGGAGTAATAAGGAAGTTGATTTTAATTTGGGGTTAGTAATAAGGAAATAAATGGAATTCTTACAAGCCACTCGGACTAGTCCAAATGGTAAGGGATTGTAGGGGGAATGGGTAGGATTAAGCTAGATCATGGGTACGATTCCCGTTCACTGTATATAACGAAAAAAATAGATGGAATTCATACTTCTCATCTACCTTTATTTTGAAATAAATGCCACTTTGTTGCTCTGAGTACGTGGGTAAGGTACAATAAAATTATAACTAAAATTTCAAGAAAAGAGTTGCTAGAATTCTGGTGAGCAACTATTCCAAGGGGTCCAAGTCATCTTTTAGGGTGCAGTTATTGATTGGAATGATAAGCCACTAATTTAGTTGTAGAACTTACAATTAGCAGAAATTTTCTAATAATTTCATTCATTCAATTTATAACTTACAACATCTTTTTCTTCATTATGCTCTGGTGGTGTGACAAAACCTAAGGTTTGTTTGATCTGAAATAGTGTTTGGGTAGACATTAAGTGATAAGATCATAACCGTGGTTGAATATCATTTTAATTTGGTTAAAGTGCAGTGTAGCAAATGTTTTTCAATAACAAGCATTCTTGTCAGCTTGTTCTTGTTAGCTTGCGAAACTCTATCCCTTGCAGAAAAACTTTCAATGCTATTTATGCTACTCTCAAGAGTGCTATGTCTCCATGGTCATTATGGATATAGTGTCTGATCACAATATGAAGTTCATGGGCTGTTTTGGCAAGATCATGTGAAAGTTTCTGAATGGATAATTTCAGTTCTATAGTTCTTTTCATTCCCAAAAGGATGGGTAGACTGATGCGATGAATCACATTTATATGGATAGGTAAAAAGAATTCTTAGTAATATTGGTCATGTTGTAGGTTGTTAGTGTTTGATCGACGTAGTATTTTTAGAAGTAAATTTGTTTAATTACCTGAATTTGCAAATATGTGCAAGATACACATTTGGAAAAATAAAAATTCAATAAAAAAAAAAAAAAAAAAAAAGAGCTAAACATAAGGCATGCAGAGAAAATAGGACCTAAAAATTCCCATAATGTTCTTTACAGCATGCCAATACGGCACCAAGATGCCACACACACTCACACACATATATTGATGTCTCTTTTTCCAAATAATATGAAAAAGTGAAAATGGAGTTATCCTCCAAAGCTTTCTCCCCATTTAGGTCAAAGTTGTTGAATGCCATGGCAAATCATTAATCCTACAATGCATTCATTACATGGGTTGTATCACCATGGCCAACCCCTTTGTTTTGTATTACTATGTCGCCAATTTTTTTTAGATTTTTTTTTTCTTTTTATGCACTTTTAATATAGTTTGAGGGACATCAGAAACAAAAATTTTATTTGATTGATCTGTATTATGATTACATTGTTCTGTCATTAATTTTAGCTAGAATTCTTAAATGTGCATTTCTCTCTTGATTTCAAACCTTGCTGTCCCTCTCATGGTTTTTCTACATTTATAGGTAATTTTTGAATGCAAAATTGGAGGCAAAGGATCCTTACTGATATGTTTTCTTTGAATTCTAAGCAGTAAACACTTTCATTTGGAGGAGCATCTATATATCTCACAAATCAAACCCATTTTTTTTTCCACAAATGGCATTGGTTGTAATCTGTGGGCAACCATGCAGTGGGAAGTCAACGGCTGCACTCTGCCTGGCCGGAGCTCTCAAAGATTTGGAATCCAAACCAGCAGTCAGGATCATTGATGAAACTTCCTTTCATCTTGATCGCAATCAAAGCTATGCTGATATGACCGCAGAGAAGAATTTAAGAGGGGTGCTCAGGTCTGAAGTTGATAGATCCTTGTCAAAAGATAATATCGTTATTGTAGATTCCTTGAACAGCATCAAGGGTTACAGATACGAGTTATGGTGTTTGGCTCGTGCTGCAGGAATAAGATACTGTGTGCTATATTGTGATGCAGAAGAAACCCACTGTAGAGAGTGGAATAAAGAACGCGGGGAGAAAGGAGAAGCCACATATGATGATAAGATATTTGAAGATCTAGTAAGAAGGTTTGAGAAACCAGACAGAAGAAATAGATGGGATTCTCCTTTGTTTGAGTTGTGGCCATTTAAAGATGGAATAGAAAAATCTTCTGCCGCCATTGTAGATGCTGTTTTGTACTTGACCAAAAAGGTGAGCTCAAAGTCTCAGGATGTTAAAATCTTACAGCCAACAATTGCAACGCAAAATGCACGGTTTTCAGAGGCAAATTCTCTTTATGAGATGGACAGAGCCACACAAGAGGTGATCACAGCGATTGTGGAAGCACAATCCCAGGCAATGGGAGGGCCTGTAAATGGGATTTCTCTAGGCCAGGGATTACCAGTCATCAATATTTCAAGATCAGTTGGGCTTCCTGAGTTACGGAGGCTGCGGCGAACTTTTATAAAACTGACAGGTCAATCGAGCTTAAGTGGGCCACCCCCACCTTCTGATGCTGACAGTGCAAAGAGGATGTTTGTGGATTATTTGAATAGGGAATTAGGAACTGCTTAAAGAAGGAGGCTGTGGATGATACCGGATTTTTGAATTTGGAGAAGTATTTTTTTGTGTTACCAAGAAACTCATATACAATAATTTTATAGTTAGTGGTCTGTTGGATTGTTGATAAAGACAATATCCCCAATGGAAACTCGGACTCGGATGTGGGCATGGAGTACGGCTCCCTCACGCCTTACCACTCTCACGCCTTACCACTCGTTGTGCATGGCATCTTCGGACTGTCTTGGGATCCAGTATCCTTTTAGCACTTGTTAAGGTTGATGTTTGATTTGGGATCTTTGTACTAACAAACACTTGATTTGTCATTGTGCTCTGGCTATTTATTGCATCAAAGAAAGCCAAGGTCTTGCCTGGAAACATTTTAGATCAAAAGGAATACCAACTCTAGGCATATTATTTGCTTGTCAAAATTGAGTTGAATTGATGGTGGTATCACTGAACTATCACATCTATTAAAAATCAGCACGCACCAATGTATTTGCTATTTTATCTGCTTAGATGGGTTATGTTGTTTCCTAGGACTGTCAAATGGCTTGGGTTTGGGTCAGGTATCTAAAAGTCTAAACCTAGACCATATTACTTTTCACCCTTCCTGTTTTCATTTTAGTGTGGCATTGGTTCGTGCATAAAATAAGCCCCCGTATTTGTCAAAAAAATGTCAACTTCTTGGGGAGGACAACATGGTTCTGGCTACCATTAACTGCTGTTCAATTGTACTTGAATTTTGGAGTGGAATCAACCTTACACATGAAGTCACTGCAAAGACGGCCATAAGAAGATATAGTCCTTCCCTGGACTTTTTTTCTTTCTTTCTTTCTGAAAATCTAATTGGAAAAAGCAATTTTCGTCATTGAAGAGGTTTCCAAACAGGCCAACAGCAATGCTTCAGGAATCTATTCAAACAAACACAGACACTGTAATGCAACTATTTTGTTCTTAATGTATAGCAGACCTACTGGGTGAGCACAAATCTGTGAAATTATATTGCTTCAAGTGTTGGATACAAATTATCGAAGCAATATCTTCAACATATATGTATAGTTATATTATATGACTAGTCCCCTTCCACATTCAATTCTACTACTTGGGATGTTAATTGGGGTCGGTTTCTACGCTTTTCAAAAAGTTTTTAAACACCAAACAAATAATAATGGATGACCTCGAATTTCAGCATATGAAGAACGTAACGCTGTCACATCTATTTAAGAAATTATCCGAAATCTATGAACCACCGCACATACACATATATATACATATATATAATTGGTAAATAAGGTTAAATTGTATTAACCTGAACATATGAATCTTCCAATGGGCAATCACCCACATCATCAGGCACGACACCCACTAAATTAACACCGGAGCATTTAGCTACAGCTAAACAATTATTATTATTATTATTATTTATTTAAAAAAAAAAAAACACTCAAGAGTAATCCCAAGTAAAGAGACAATCGTAACATATATTCTAGCATTTTACAAATTTCTACGCTTTATCCAGACAATTGGTATCAAAGCTAGGTCCTGATTTTGACTTCCCAAAGGTAAGGCATGAATAACGTGCATGCTGGTCCTAGGGAGTTGTTGGCTTGTGTAGGGACTAGCACTCTCATGTGTGTCGCAGTCAAATGAAACTTTCGATGTAACAGTAAGCGCTCAAGTCATTTGAGAAGGTTTTCATTCCTCATCACTATCATAAACAAAATAATGATCTAGTCAATTAATGCCGACTTAAATTAAGTCAGCTAAGCACTTATGGGCATTGGATCATCTCATTACTTAAAAAAGCCTCAATTCATGAGATGATCCAATGGCCATAAGTCTTATAAATTGACTAGATTGTTTCACATCATAAACAATTGACATATCTTCTTTGCCTCCCAGAAGTATTAGTCGTTTTGATGTTGCCTCCATGTGGTTTTGATTGCATTAATGCGCCCCTAAACTATTAGATTGTATCAAATTACCCTTTCTGTCAATTAGCCATTTATTTTTTTGATTAAAATATGATGTTAGACTTATTATATTTTTATGCAGTATTTTATCTTGGATTGCTAATGGGTCTACACGCATACCCGATTTATATATATATATATATATATATATATATATATATATATATATTTTATGCAGCATTTATCTTCCAACGATTAGGGCTAGTCAGTGGACAACCCTTTCATATATTAGTGTTTTAGAAAGCATAGAACTGGTTTTTCCATAAATGTTTTAGAAAGCACAAAATTTTAAATATATGTTTGGTAAGTACGTTCTAAGTCACATAAATGGACGTTTTTTATTGTTCCAATAATGGGCCAAAAGTTGGTCAAAATTGTTCCTACTGGCCCTTGGTTTTCACAAAAAACCAAATAAGAAAAAGGATGCTAGCAGAGAGAGAGAGAGAGAGAGAGAGAGAGAGAGAGAGAGAGAGAGAGA
>JAESVK010000964.1:282230-303874 GCA_017140935.1 Hamamelis virginiana
AGAGAGAGAGAGAGAGAGAGAGAGAGAGAGAGAGAGAGAGAGAGAGAGAGAGAGAGAGGGTGCGTGGGAAAGAGAATAAGAAAAAAGAAGAAGCAACAGCAGTGGCGACACCACCAGACCACTGGCTACAACAAGATTTAGGTCATCGTCACCTTCTCTCATTGTCTATCTCCCTTTCGTTCTCTTCTAGTGCGAGGTAAATAGTCTTCCATCATCTCCATCTCCATCTCCATCATCCCTCCTTGTCTTTTGATTGGAGTTAGAGATTTCCACGATTAGGATTTTCATTTTGATAATTTCAATGGAAATTTTTGAGTAGATAATGATGGGAAATTTTGAGTTGATAATGATTTGGAGGTTAGCGTTTTGAGTTGGTGTTTTGTGGGTTTCTTTTTGTAACACCCCAACCTGACAATTGCACCGACCCTCCCTGGTATGTCAACACGTGTCAAGGAGAAAGTGCAACTTGTACTGCTCATACATATTTCCATACTCAGGACAAAAGGAATAAATATAACAACATGCCATGAAATGAAATGTGCATAACATACGTCCCAAATCCGAAGAGTACATGCAAAAAATAATCTGTACCATATTCATAAATGCCACCAACCCTAGCATATAGGACAATAAGTACTAATAATGATAGTCCAAGAGTTTTACGACTTTAATGTTGCTACATACTACAATGCATAACCACCTAGAATACTGCTAGACCCAATGCCACCTGAGAAGAGTTCCCTACAGCCGAACCCCTCCCAAAAACCTATGAATCTACTGTATAAAAGACAACATGAGCTTGAAATGCCCAGTAAGAATACAACCTCAGCCAACAATAATAATACAGATATAAGGAACATATAATAAGTGCATTTGATAATCCGTTTAGTCAAATAGTGTTATAAAATGGTGTGGTTTTAGAGTGAGTTGTAAACAAAGTTCATAAATTAAGATAGAACTTTTTAATCCAATCATTTCCTTTCACATGTCCATAACCAGGCTCGCAGATGTATTACATGACGCTGGTTCTAGGCTAACAAGCCTCTAGAACAACGACAACCAAAACCAACCACTACGAGATCTTTCTTCTCGAGGATACTGACTAGTTACCTCATACGGTCAACAGTCGAGCCACTACGGGGCCATTCATTCGGGTCCACACTAAGGCTCCACCCAGGACTATGTGCCCTTAAATACCTCCTTATGATACCAACCGAGCCCAAAATACCAAGCATACAAGCATATATGAATCTATTGTCAAACGGGCATGAAAATAAATGTGTGAGGCATATACATTTCAGAATATCATTTCCATAAACATATCCATCATTTAAAACAAGAATGAAATAAGTGTTCCGTATGCCATAAACACTGTGATAACCGGTGCTTTTATAATTGTATTTTATAAATTAAAAAAAATGGAAATAATTACGATTTTGCCATTAGATATTTTAAAGGGTTAAAACCCCATTTCCTTTCCTTTTTTTCATATTCGGCAGAGAAAGGGAGAGGCCGAGAGAGAGAGAGAGAGATAGCGGGAGAAAGAGGCATACCACTAGAGAAAATAGTTATTTTATGTTTTTATGTTACACTCCTTTTCTTGTTTCTTTACCCAGAGAGAAGTGAAGCACGCCAGGCCTTCATTGGAGTTCGTCGCTTCCGTCGCGTCGTCGGTGGAGGTAAGAATTGATTCCTTATCCCATTTCTCTTATTCTTTTTTTTCTTTTTATTTTCATACCCATTTTGTGGGTTTATGGTTTTGTTTTGAGGAATCTTGGTGTTTAATGTTTGGGGAAGTGTCGATACTTGTTTGTGTGCCATGTTGGCGTGGATTTGAAGGTTTGTTGGTGTATTTTGATAAAGAGTTGTTTGGTTTCGAAGAAAATGGGTTTTGGGGTTTTTAAAGTGAAAGGTTTGATCTTTGGGGTTTTGTTGGTTGTTGCTTGTCTTGAAAGGTTGGGTATGTGTAGATCAGTTGAGTTTGATGTGTTTGTTGGAGTTTTGTAGCTATTTTTGGAGTTATACATTGTTTTGAGTTTATGTGGGTTTTATGCCTAAAACTTTGTGGTTTTTGTATTTTCACAGTTGATCTTGAGAATTTTGGCGGGTTCAAAGTTGTTAAAGCTTATTTTGGGTTGATCTAAGTTTTGAACTGTTAGATTTTGATTTGGTGAAGTTTTGATGAGTTTTTGGGGTGTTAGCCTCGAATCTGCTCGTTACTGGGCATTTTCGTGCAAGCTCTATCGATAGAGGGAGTGATAGAGCAATGCCTCGGGTCTGCAGGTGTGATAAGCCGAGGGAATTTCTATCGATAGGATGGTGAATGGTCTATCGATAGACACACCTCTATTGATAAAGGATATGGATCGATAACCTCTTCATCTTTTCCTTTTTTTCTTCTATTTTGCTCTTTCGTTCTTGTTGTCCCAAATATATAACTCTAGAGGGGGAGTGAATAGGGTTTATGACAAACTTTAATCAAATATTACCAAATAAAATTTAGGTTCAATTAATTTCAACACAAGCAAATATATTTGATCAATTAATTGAATTGAGAGAGGGAGAAAAAAAATCAAACACAGTGATTTAACGAGGTTCGGACTCCGCCTACTTTTCACCTTAAGCACTCAGCCCAAGAATTCCCACAATCCACTAAGGATTACTCCTTTAAGTTGGAAAAACCTTTACACAGTCTTCTTTTCCCTGGTGGAAGACTCTCACCTAAGCTCACAAAGAACTTACAAATGTGCTCACAAAGAACACTCCTTCAAGCCTCACAAAAAGTGCTTGGCCAATGCTCACCAAGAGCAACTCTTCAATGCTCACTAAGAGCACTTCCTCAATCTCACAAGATATACAAAATATGTGAGAATAAGTACAAGTAGAGAGCTCTTTAAAGAGTAGATGAATACAATTTAATCTCTCACTAATATCTCTCAAAGATATAAACTATTTGGCTCAAGACAGGATGATGAATCTTGACTAAATCACACAATAAATATGAATGCTAGATTGGTATAAGTTTGTGTACGATCATTAGTTGATTCAAGACTCATAAAATGAGTATAAATAGGCCCATAAAAGAATATAGCTGTTTAGAGACAAAATAGAGCCGTTTGGAGTTGTTAAAAACTAGCCGTTATGAACTGTCGGGTCTCTTAGTCGACTAGGCACAAGTATTAGTCGACTAGAAGATTTAAAATACCTTTAAAAAAGTTTCCGGAATCGATTAGTCGATTAGAAGAGATGTGTAAGTCGACTAGAAAGGTGCTTAGTCGACTAGGAGCTTATTTTCCCAAAACATAGCTACTGACCTGCGATTAGTTGACTAGAAAATGGTGTTAATCGACTAACTCTAATTTTTACTTGAGCTGAAAATATCATATTCAAAAACTAGACTTCTCAAGCTTTCCGACCATATAAAGATCATCGAAAATGAAGTTTAGATGAGGGAGATATGACCATTTTAAGTTGGAAGTTTTCGTCAGCAAAGAACAACATATTAAAAACAATAAGTGTAAAACATTTGTCTTTTGAGTCATATAGCCCACTATGAGTTTGAATCAATTTTTGACTAAAATGTGATTTTCCAAAGTTAAAACCTATTGTCTTTAAGTCATAGTCAATTGAGCCAATGTAGTTCTTCCTAAAGAGAGATTTACAATAAATTCCTAAGCACTCACACACAAGATAGAACACAAAGTCTTCATAAAAGGTTCTTCAAGTCTTGTGCTAGGCTTCATCTTTGACTTCAATAATGTTGTAGTTTTTTGCTCCATGATGGATAAGCCTTCTTCAATTGACAACTTGGATCCCGTTCTTATAAGCATATATATATACTATAATTGATATATAAGAACTATAGGATAATGTCAATTATCAAATAATGACAACCAAATATTCAACAAGGTTATCCAAATAATCACTCAACAAAGTACAACATTTAACAAGAGTTTATAACAAAGTATTCATATGCATAATTGAATATACATAGAACAATGTTTGTTATCATCAAACATTGAGCGCAATTTGCATATAGAATAAATAAATCAATCAATGAAACAAATAAATCAATCAATGATTTGTGGCTCCCCCTAACAATATGCATATAAAGATACTAAATATTATCATTTAAAGCATATGCATATTTTAGGTAAAACAAATCCATGATGCAAGAATAAGTACATGATACAAAGATACAAACATCATGATGAATTTTACCACAATTCATGCTTGTAAATTTACATAATATGCAAATCAAGTATAATCACAACACAATGATTGTTATCATCAAAATCAACCAACAAGGGTGGAAGCCATAAGACTAACAGTAATGTTTCCATTATTTCCTTAGGATTGTGTAGACACCCCATTTTCACCAATTATTTTATCATATGTTTATACAAATAATTAACTTGAATAGTTGATCATTTGGTATAGAATTGGGTTTGTAAAGACCAAGTTTCCCAAATTACCTTTTTCGGAGAAAAGGGATAATTCATTACTTTATGTGTACATTTGGATTGGAATCAATCCATTCGTATTGCATTTGACTTTTGAGGTGTCTTAAAACATTCTTGTAAATTTTCATGTCATTCTGATAAGAGCTCGATAGGTAATTAGGGTTTTTGCGACTTGAGGGGCATTTTCGACCTTTTTCTCGTATAATTTTGATGGTTGGAATGGATTTGCCTAAAATCGATCGTACGGGCGATAATGAGTCAAACTAGGATTTTATTCAAAGTGACCGTGAATTGGTCGTTTTCACCAAAATCAAAGATTTTCAAAATATGTTTTCAAGTACCAATTTCATAATAAAACCATGTTTTTAGAAGTGGTTCAAGCCTAATTGATCAATTTTATGAAACAAGGAATGGTCATATGACCAATTTTGGCACAACCAAGTCAATTGGCTAGCTTTTTGCTAAAATTCTTGACCATGGTCAAGCATTTTTGACTCAAAACCCTTCTAAGAATGTGGACGATCAAAACATGGTCGTTTTGATACCTGGATCATCAAATTTGGATTCAAATTGAGCAAGATATGGCAAAAATACGAAAATTTCTTAAAAATAGGGTAATTGAGGGAAAGTCACCATGGTGACCGCCCTAGCTAAGACGGCCAACCGTCCAGCCCAGGACGGCTAGCCGTCCAGGCTAGGACGGCCATCAGGATGGTCGAGCCCATTTTTTTAGTTTGGAAAGTTTAGGACTCTCCCACCCATTTTGCCCTACTTTGTTCGATTTTTTTGAATAAATTCGAACTTGTTTCAGTTTGCAAACCCTAGGATGAACCATTCTAAGCCCTATGATGATTTTTAGATACATAAAATCCCAACCATTCAAGGTTTTAAACCCTAACTCTATAAATATACCATGATAGAGTTGAAAGAGAAGAGGCAAAGAGGCTGTACCTTAGAATTTCATTTTTGATTCATCATTTTGAGAGAGAACCAGAGGCTAAGAGGTGAGAGGGAGGAAGAACTCAAAGCTAGGAGATTGAAGGAAGGTAGCCAAGAAGGAGATAGAAGGGTAAGTGTTCGATCATAGCCTTGTTTCCTTGGTTTTCCATGTAAATCCTCTCTTCCATGGTGGAAGTCTAGTTCATTTTTGTATGAGATGAACTAGCTTCCATTCTCATGTGTTTAATATGTATGATATGAATAGATTTTTAGTTGTTTGCATATGATAGAGTAATATTAGTTGGTGCATGTTACTTGTTTAATATATTTTGCATGCTAGAATAGGACGTAGTTCACTTTTTTATATAGGATGGTAGTATATTTGTGTGTTTAGGAATATGTAGGTTTGATTAAATAGTTATTGGTTATGATTTTATGTTAGCAAGCATGTTAGGATATCTTTCATCATGATTTTATGTGACTAGATGTGTTTAGGTTTAGTTTTGTTATGATTTTATGTGAGTAGGTATGATTAGGATGTCTTTTATTATGATTTTATGTGAATAAATATGTTTAGGGTTAGTTATTTGTTATGATTTTATGTTAGCAAGCATGTTAGGATGTCTTTCATTATGATTTTATGTGATTAGATGTGTTTAGGGTTAGTTTCGTTATGATCTTATGTTAGCAAGCATGTTAGGATGTCTTTTATTATTTTATGTGAGTAAATATGTTTAGGATTAGTTTTTTTGTTATTATTTTATATATGTGAGCATGTTTAGAGTAAGTGTTAATGTATCTACATAATTATTGAAACCTTGTGGTATCCATTTGAGAATCATGTGATATTAATGATTATGTGGTATGTTGATGAAATATGTGATGGGTCTTTTTTTTTATGCTTTTTATGATTATTTAAACGCTTGATGTGGGTTCAATTGTTTGAATATATGAATTGTGTACGAGGGAGTGTGCGTATATAAGATCCTCCCCTTGTGTTTAGATTAATTGTTTAAAGCATGTTTTTTTGTTAGTTTTTGATATGTTTTTGCATGGTAATTTAGTCGAGCATGTTAGATTGTATGCTAGGATGTTTATTTGTCATCTTCATGGATTAATAATGATTTTTAGGCTATTTTAAACATGTATTCAAATCTGTCCAGATTTGAATATATGTTTTAAAGTGGTTTAATTAACATTTTTAAACCATATTTTTGCATGATTCTTATAGTGTTTTATAGTATATTTATGTAGAAAGCATGCTAGGCCATTTTCATGATTTTTGCTCTTTCTTTTCAAGATTTTTCGAATAATTTAAGGATCATATTCAAATCTGTCCAAATTTGTTTATGTTCTTAAATTACTTCTAAAAATTATTTTAGGGCCAAATCCAACTTAGAAATATGCTTAGGTTCACATAGTGGAATTAGTTTGCATTTAGGAGCATTTTCATGCATGGTTAGGATTAATTTCATGTATATTTAGTTAACTTGTTTATTTTTCAGCATGCATTGCATTAGTATTTTAGGATTTTAGATTAACTTTAGGATTAGTTAGAGACCCTAGGATAAGGAAGGTCACTTGACCTTCCCTAGGGCTGTCCTATGTTGTAAAAATTATTATCTGAATTGAGTATTATAATTGATTTAAGAGTTTAACTTCGAGAGATCTTCTAAAAGGGTTTTAATGTCATTTTTATGAAATAAATATGATTTCCATTAAACGATTTTTCAAAAGAATTTGAAATGTTTTTAAGATTTTTATCTTGGGATAAGATTCCTCCCAATACGATTTGTTTTCTTGAAATATCTTTGAAAAAGATTTTCAATTGGAATTGAATTATAAAGATAAGAATTATTTAGAATATTTGGATTTTGGGAAAGTCTTTTAATTTGAAATAATTTCAAATAAGTAATTTCAAACGGATAAAAAAAACTCTCGAAGTTAGAGTCTTGAATTAAGTTGAAATACTTTTGATGATGTGGTTGATTACAATAGGAAAGTCCTAGGGTAGTCGAACTACGTGGACTTTGATACTTGCTTGGTAACCTAGTAAGTTACGTAGGAGCTAATAGGGCTCAAGTCCGCCCTAGGATGCCAATGAGGTGTCCTAGGTTTGTAGGGTTTGTTTGTATATTATTTATTATTATTATTATTAATATAGAGTATTGCATTTATATCACTATTTTGTTGGTTGATTAGATTAGTTAGGATTGTCTGCATTAAGATTTTAAATAGCCCAAATAAATTAGAAGTCCTTTAATTAGGGCGAGGTGGGTGCCTACAAGTAAAAACTTGGAACCTTCCCACGTCGTAACTTAGCCCCCGAATCCATCTCTGGTTTGAAGACTGTCTTTTCATTGAAATGGAGTTTGTTTTGTTTTATTGAAAATAAAATATTTTTTATGATTTCCTTATTCCTTAAAAATAAAGTGGTGACTCATTTGTCTGTTTTCAAAAATCTATAATCATCGCCTGGTGATGATGTGGACACCAAAGCCCCGGATGAAAGGGCTGGTTCACAGATTGTTTTTAGGAATTTTGAGAGCGAGGCTAGGGTTTTGGGAAGCAAGTTGTATTGCTTTCAATATTGTGAATCTTTTGTGCTTTATTGTAATTCTGTGCTTGCATTATATATTGTTTTCAGTTTGAAAGATTCTCTGGAGAACCACTTGCATTGAGATGCATTGAGTATTGCATTTGGGAGGCTCGTGGAGCCGTAAAAGGATTGGCTAACACTGTGGTATTAAGGTAGGAATACGTAACCTTGTACTATTGATAATGGTGCATTATTTTAGAATGCTTTATAAATGATATGACAGATATGTCTTTTGAACTGTATTGCTTATCATATTGAGAAATTGATACATGGGATACACTGTTTATGAACTATTAAACTGTGTGACATGTTTTGAAATAAAACCAAGGCATAATGTTGAATGATTTTAGAATACGTTTACATCTCCCGACGAACTATTTAACACTGGATGTGTGACCTATCTATAAACTTGGGAATGAACTCTTTACCACCTGTTTTATATAAACACCAAAAAGGGCATACGATGACTATTTATACAAAATACTTTGGATAACTGGTTTTATACACATATGCCTAATTTTCATAAGGAACTAGTAAGAAGGATATTTTAACAAGTTATTCCTCTGATTTCGATTTGACGTACTTGATTATAAAAGAGACTATTTTATACACTCTTGGTGATTCAGGAATTGTTTTGAACATGGAATACAAAAGTGCTTTATGAATTGTTTATTATAAACTGCGGAGACATATGAAATGTCAGTTTAGACTTGTTTTTGAACAATATTTGTTTATGAAATAATTATTGGAAAGATATATGCCTTACACAATGATTTATACATATTTGGAAATATGACATGATATGGATGGAATATATTGGAATGTTTGGCTCGGTTTGTATTGCAGTGGGTTTATAAGGGCCCATGGTTTTTTGTGGAGCCTTAGAGTGGACCCGAAGGAATAGCCCCGTAAGTGGCTTAGCAGTTGACCGTGCAAGGCAACTAGCTAGATTACCCTCAGAGGAAGAACACCGTAGTGGTTATACTTTAGCTTGGTTGAGCTTAGGGCTTGTTAGCCTGAATGCAGCGACGCTGTTGTACATTTACGAGCTAGTGATGAATTATTGACATGGAAATAGTATGATGAGACAGCAATGACAGATGTGACATGTTATGGAATTCAATAATGTTTTCATAGAAAGTCCACACATGTTTTGAACTGTACTTTATAATGTTTTATAACTATTATGGAAATTTTGGATAAATCCTGATATTTACATATTTCATGTATTCGTGTATTATTGTTAATTGGTAAATGTTACATTATTCCTACTGAGCAAGTCGAAGCTCATTCCTGCTTTCATGCAGTAGATTTTGCAGGTAGACTTGGGCGATTGCATTTGGTGGTTTGGCACAGCCTCGTAGTTGGAGATTGTTGACCAAGCTCATGGTAGTTCTGCATTTGTTGTATGTGATTAATAGTTATATGTATTATGTGTAAGTATATTTATATCTATGAAAATCGGAAGGTTTGAGATGTATGGTCATATTGCCTATCTTGCCAAGAATGTTGGCATTATTATTATGATTTGATTTATTATTTAATATATAAGGCGTATGGGACATAATGTATGCACATGTCATTTCATATTGTTATATTATTCTTTGTCTCTAATGAAGAAATATGGATGGGCAGGACAGGTTGTACCTTCAACTTGACAAGTGTAGACCTATCTGGAAGGGTCGGTAAGGATGTCAAGTTGGGGCATTACAAACACACCACACCAAAGTTTCTAAACAGTTTATGTTCCATGCATCATTATCATTACATAAACCATTTCCACATTTGAAAGCAATCCATGTAAAGCATACAGTATAAATCACATATCATTAGTGTTATAGAGGTTTTCGTATCTTACCTTAACCGATGCAATAATCTATTCCCTAGCAGTGTCCTTGTGCAATGCAAATGCTATCCAGTGTAAGGATAGTCCTCAGGACTATCTTAATATGAAAAAAAATGACAAAGAATGCACATCAAACCCTTGTCCTATGCAAACCACTTTTAACCAAATCAGCCCCACCCTCCAAGGGTGTTAAACTATAGTAAAAGGCCCTAGCAGGTCCTACATACCCAAAAAGTATAATAAAGAAACAAGGGAAACATAAAGAGAAAGAAAAACAAAAGCCACCCCTCTAGCGATAGAAGCAAGTTCTATCCATAGCGAAATGGTTTCTGCCTAAACCTAGTTTCCACCCTAGCTTTCTCTATCGATAGAGACACCACTTCTATCAATAGAGAAGTGCCTAGTCACACTGGTTCAAGATGCACTTCAAATCCTCATCAAAACTAAAAAATACCCCAATCCAACCACAAATCTCACCAAGTGATCATAGATCCACACCCATGGAACTCCAAAAACACCAGATGAAGCCCAAAGACAAAGATCCAACGGTCCGATCTCAAGATCCATAAATTGTTTGGCATAAAATCCACATAAACCCATAAATACAACAAAATACATACTAACTTCCCAAATCCCTCAACAAAGCCTCCAATTAGAACCTAAGCTACACCCAAACACCAAGAACACTTCCCAAAAACCATCTCATACCCACATTCCTCCATAAATCCATAAAACCACAAAATGGGTTTGATAACCAAAAGAAAAGTGGAAAAGATGAAGCTAGACAAAAGGACCTTACCTTCACCAACGACAAAGAGAAATCCAAAGAGTTCCGGCGACCCAACTCCGGCGCTTTCTTCTCCCTCCTTACTCTCCCTTTTCTTCTTTCTTACTCAACCAAGCCAAAGAGAAAATGAGAAGTGTTTGTCTTAGAACACACTTGGGATAAGTTGGGTATTTTCTCAATTTTTTTTTTAAATTTTACAAATAAGCCTTTGAAAACAAATAAAATATTTAGGGGTGATCATCGGCCGGTTCGGCCAGTTTTGGAAGTACTTTTTGGGCTGAACTGGACACCCTCGGTTTGGAAAAATGGCACACCAAAACCGACCATAAAAGGCATTAAACCATTAGTCATTTGCTCGGCTCGGTGCAATTTTTTCGGTCGGTGTACTTGGTTTGAAGTTATTGTAAAAGTATAGAAAAAATAATCAATGACTCACTGAAACATTGCTAGAAATCTGGAGAAAAAAAACTGGAGCATATCCTGTTTATGCAATTGCTGCGCTGGAATTTAATAGCCAAATATGTAATTGCTGCCTTGCTGAAGAAAAAATAGTTACTGACTCACTGGAGCAATACATTGCTGGAAATCGGAGGGGAAAAAAAAAAGAGCAAATAAATTGGATCATTTCATTTTTCTAATATTTCAGGCTTAGAAATTAATATTTTGAACAGAGTTCTCTGTAAATCTAATCATGAATGGTGTATGACATGGCAGGATATCCAAATTAAAGGTGTCAACCGAGATGAGAGGAATATACAAATGGCACAGCAATTTCCCAATTCTAGGCCTTATTGACTTATCGGCATTCATTAAGGGTATACAATGACAGCTTAACCATTGCATAATAGAGTTTGAATTTTTGTTTTTATTTTAAAGAGTTCATTTCTAGATCTATTGATGTGTTAGCCTTTTGGAAAATTCTTATATAGACTGTGATTAATAGCCTTCAATGGTATTTATATATAACGCTTTTCACCATCTGTTACTGAATTAAATGTTGAAATAAAGGGAAAATATTTTAAGGAAGTTGGAAAATCAAAAGAACAAAAAAAGATACATAGAAGAAGGAAGAAATAGTATCTTTCTTCAGATTACAGGCGTCGGAGAAGATACGGAGAAAATATTTTAAAGAAGTTGGAAAATCAAAAAAACAAAGAAAGATACAGAGAAGAAGGAAGAAAGAGTACCTTAGCATCGGAGAAAATACAAATTACGCCGATGATGATGGAGAGAATAAGGCCGGCGATGATGGCTATTCCGGCAATGGACGGCGATGTTCAGTGACGGTGAAGTGAGGCGGCTGTTCAAACTTCAAAATCCTAATGAGGAATGAAAGAGTATCTCTTTATACTTGAAGCGGTGAAACACTGAACTACTGAAGCCTGAAGAGTGAAGCAAGGACTTTAATACGAGGTCGGTCAGTTCGGTGACCGTCGGTGCAGGAATAGGCCTACCGAGAACTGGCCGGAATTCAACAGTTTGGTAAGCTTGCAAACCAAACTAATCAATTCCATTTTAAAAACCGTTCAACTTTAGTCCAATTGGTTTGGTTTGGTTCGGTCCATCAGTTTTGGTCGGTTTTTGACCACCCCTAAAAATATTGAAATAAAAATATGGGTTTTCACACTTTTCCCCTCTTTTTCTCTATTCGAGGGTTATATGTTTCTCTTTTATCCATGGCATCAACAAACGATAAAAAAAATCGGTGTTGTTAAGTTTTGTTTTCACGTGTTAGCTAATTTTGGTTTCCAAAACACAAATCGAGTTGTATTGGTTTAGGTATTTTGGTTAATCCACAAGCCATCTATCATCGAAGAGCTCAAGATCAAGGTTTAGTTGAAGTTTGCTTGAAGATCGAGATCGGAGGTTGCTTGATACATTATTAAAATCTCTTGATTCCTTTATAGGATGGTAAGTGGACCTAGTACCTAAGTTTTTATGGACTTTAGGTGATTTTAGAATGACTTTAATCTAGGTTTTATGTTACTTTAGGTGATTTAGTATGCCTAATATACTTAGGAATGTTCCACAAGTGAAAATTGGTCAAAAAGTATTGAAAATAATTTGTTTTTTAAAATCATGTCAAAATGGATCGACCCCTGGATTGATCCTAGTGTCAATCCTAGGTCCAGAAAGTTTGGATTGATCCTACAATAGGATCAATCCAACTCAAGGTAGTTCGGAAAAAACTCTTTTTTATTTTATTTTATTTTTTTGCAGATTTTGATTGGTTTTGACCTATACCAACTCCTACATGATTAGGGAACTTTACTAGGGTTATAAATATGTTGTTTTAGCCTAGTTTAGGAGTGTGGAGAATTATTTATTCATCTTTAACCTAGAATTGAGAAACTCTAGCTTCCATAGCATGCAACACCTTCTCCATGGTGCTTAGCTTCTAGTTGCATGTTTTTATTCTCTTTTTTATCTTTGATTAGAGAGGTTGTAAACCACACTTAGTTTTGTTTAGAGGAATTTAAGGGACCGAATCTCGCCATTGTGTTAGCCTTGATGGATTTCCAAGGTGGTTGGATTTAGCCGGTGCAATTCCAATGGTTGCCGTCAATTACGGTGTGAGGTATTGTTGGTACGTTGTGGGTTGTGAAGACGTATCGTGAAGCTCGGTATGAGGTGAAGACTGTGCTTGTTCGTGGACTTGTTTGAGAAGAAGCTTAAAAACGGCGTGAATTACTTGGCTTGTGGACTCAATCGTTGGGTTGTAATGTCAGAGTCTTGTAAGTTGTCTTTTTCATAGTACTTCCATTCTTCCCGAGGTTTTTTATCCTGTTGGGTTTTCCTCATAAAATCTTTGTGTTCTTATTTCTATTTTAGTTTTTCGCTGCATATTGTTGATAATTGAACACATAGACTAATTAGGTTTATTTGGTTAATTAAGTCTATTTGGGTAATTCTAAGTAACCCTAATTTCAAGAGACTTGCATCCTCGAAATTTCAGGTGCTTTTTCGGAAGGCTTGTGTGGATTCAGTGCTTCATTGGAAGGTTTGCATGCTTGCGTAGGTTACCGATGAGCAGTGGACATAGGAAAATCAGTTTAAAATTTTGTTGTGAACCCAACAGCTTATAAATCTAGACTAGTTTAGTTTAAATCAAGTTTTATATTCAGAATCTTTCTAGTCCAAAATATGAGATTTCCAAACAGGACCTAAAGGACATAGCTCACCTCATTTTCTTTGGATCTGTTTAGAAAATCTGAAAACTAAATTAGGTTATGTCTTTTTTGTTATTATTATTATCTTATGTTTATATAAATTAATTCATAACTGGTTTGAAAAAATTGTGTTTATATATATTTTTTTTCATAAAGCACTGAACTAATTACGGAAAAAAAAATTGATCTCTTTTTTTTTTCTTCTTTTTAAATTTATCTTTTTTGGAATGAAATTTTCCTGAGAGTTCATCCATCATTCACGAGTACATGACTCCTTCCACTGCAAACTAGATCGCTAGTCGATAGAGAAAAGGTTTGCAAACCAGTCCATCGTCGGCGAGCTTTCCGGCAAGCTTCAGTCCACAGAGCGACTCTCTCTTTCTCTCTCTCTCTCTCTCCTCCTCCTCCTCATCCTTATTCTTCTTCTCATTCCATTTTTCCTTCATCCTCTACTCGGATCTGTATCAGTTCATCACATCCACCACTTATCTTCAGATATGAAGCTCTCCTCCGTCAAACCCAGCAACTCACACCTGTTTCAAATATGTAGATATGAACAATAAGAAAATATATATGAGGAACTGCAGGTCATCGAGTATGGTTCTAAGGTCACAGGCGACAATAGTGGATCTAAAGTCGCCGGCGGCAATGGTATAAAATTTGCACCGTCGACATCCTTCTTACGACTACCGATCTGTACCGGAGAAAGAGCTCACCAGCGTGCCTCTGGCACCGGCATTTCAACTGCTGCTCCATTGACATATCTTGGTCTACTTCTTTTTCTCTCTTTCTCTTTATCTCTCCCACCGGTCTCTCTCTTTCTCTCTCCCACTCTTTAACCTCTTTTAGCACCTAGTAGTGCACTGTTTGGCCAATTAATTCTTTTTTTTTTTCATCCAAGGACCAAAAGCCCAAAATACATATTTTTTCGGCATGGTGAACTGCGTTTCCGATGTAGTGAACACTTTTTCCGGCATAGTAAATTGTAGTTCCGATGTAGTGAAGCACGGGATCCGACGTAGTAAACTTGGGGTTGGAGATAGATGTGATGTTGAAAATTATTGGGAAGGAGGGATATTTTTGCCCAATTCATGCTAAAAGTCCAATCTTTTGAGAGAACTTCTAGCATAAAATTTTTCTAAATGACAACCTTTGGCCAATTTCCCTGAATAAAAAATCAATTAGACTTATTTTAAGTTGATTTAGCAAAATAATTGGTAGAGCGACCCCTCGGATTGAGCCGGTCAATCATAACACATCGTGACAACACGCTGAATGTAAAATCGCATTAAAAAAGACAGGTGAGGTTGTCCCTTATGCCCGACACATCAGGAGTTGAGGTTAGGCTACCGAACCAAACTAACCCCATTAAGACATATGCATGTAATATATACGTTCCGATCCCCTATATTAATATTATATACTTAAGCTGAGGAATTAACACTAGTTATATTACAATTTCCAAATTCCAATAAAATAATATATATATATATATATATATATATATATATATATATATATATATATTTAATAAAGGGAAGTCTCCTGTGTCCCTTGTGCCAGCCACGTTGATTTTGAATTAAAATTGCTTTTCTTTCAAACAAAGCGCCAAATAATATGTTGAAAGCTTAATTCTCTTTTCTGTTTTTTTTTGGATTGACTGTTCCTAAAGACATGATCTCTTTTTCCACATTCAAACTAAATCTAAAGTGGCACTTAATTATGTGGCATTCCCATGTTAATATAACTAATAAATTTTGCAGTTTATGTGAGTACTTGGCTTTTTAGTTAATGTAAGATGGAAATTTTAGAAAATCGATCGTTGGATTATATATTCTTCCAATTTACGTCATTCATGCTAAAATCAAAGTCATCTGATTGTCGATTTCTAAAATACAGACTGTGAAAAACTTTGACCGTTAGATCACTGTGATTTTTGGCATGCATGTATTACATAAAAAAAATATTCAATGCAACAGCCCCCCGTTTTTCAAAATATCCATCCTACATTGGGTAAAAGGCCAAATCCTCGTACGTCCTCATAAGAAAATGACTCAACAAATTATATTATTGTTAAAATGATTACATAAGTATCGGGTTTTACATTATAAATGGAATTGGAAAGTAGATCTATAATTAATACTTATAATAATAGCAGATGGAATCATATATAAGAGGAGAGAAAGATTATCTTCCATTCTTGGCATGTAACAAAAAGATATTTATGATAATTATTAAACCCTAATTAATTCATTTGGTTAGTTTAGTTGGTGAAGAATAGTACTTCATGAAGTGGAGGTACATAATCAAACTTTGATAGTCTGATGATCGAACTGAAATCCAAATTTTAAAGAATAAACCTAAAATATCATATGTTACTGTAATTATCAAAAGGCTAAGGAGTTCTAAAGACTTAAAGGTTCTTCAATTCATTAGTGTTGATAACAGTCATGATAGCTTTCTTATGGTCTGTTTGTGTTAATTTTTTATAAATTATTTTCACATGTAGAGTTTTGTTCAAACCATATTTTTACATATTAAAATTTTTATACTAGAAGTGTTTATGACAAAAGTTGGGGAACAGTAATTAAGCAAAAGTTCGGGTACAACCACAATCACTTCTAGTAGATAAGGATGACAATTTGCCCCATCCCCGCGGGGACCCGCTCCACCTCTAAATTAAATATGGAATGGGTATTTTGAAGTTGTGTAGAAGTGATTATCACCTTATCTCATAAATTAAATAGAATTTCGAACTGTAAAAATAATATTAAGAAAAATTAATGCAAATGAATCCTTAGATGGGTTTTTAGCTTTTTATTTTTTTCTCAAACAATAAAAATTTATCTTAATTTAAATTTTAAATAAATAAATAGTAGATTCATAGTAAACGTGACACGCAATGCGATGCATGTGCAAATGAACAAAACATAATTTTAAAAAAAATATTGAATATAAAAATTTGAATTTTAACAGAATAATTACTAAAATGTTAGTGGGAAAATGGAATATGATAGTTATAAAGTAATGGGTCCTATAAAAATTCTATATATATCATTTTTTTTTTTAAATATATCTTTTGAAATAATAGTAAATATTATTTTTATAAAGAGTAATTATGGAAAGTAAATATATATTTTTATAGATAAATATATTTTTATGTGTTAATATTCAAAATGCACTAAACCGGGGAATGACTGAAAAAGAAGTTGAGGTGTCCTACGTGGTCGAATAAAACCAAGACCAAAAAGTGCCAAAATGCCCTAAATTACAATTATTCCAACGTATACAAAACGATTTGTCCGTTCGTCCAAATGTGCGAGCCTTTGGATCTAAGTATAAATACATACCTCCAACTTCCTCTCATATAACAAAAAAAAAAAATACTTTTAAAATACGAAATAACTGGACTCAACCGAAAGAGTCTCTCTCTCTCTCTCTCTCTCTCTCTGAATGGCGAATCCAAACTCTCTATAGTTCACAGAAAGTTTCTTCTATATATATAGATATATGCACGATAACGACCTGGTAAAAACCCTAATCAAGTTCAATTTTTGAGATTTTAATTCGATGTGCATTAATTAGTTTACAATAATGGCAATTTTGTGTTGTTTAGATCTGATCTATCTTTCATTTCCATTTTTCGAGATCTGTATCTTCTCTCATTAGAGATTATGGAAATGGAAAGTTTTGCATTTTGTGTTTATGCTCATTTTGGATGATGAGAAATCGTTGGAAAAGAAAAGAAAAGAAAATTTGGATTCTTACGAAAAGCCATCTCTACACTTGAGTTGTTCTGAGATTGCGAATTTTCATTTATAGTTTCCTACGATTTCTCGGCAACCAAACGGATGGTGTGCGACTCAATTTAGGTGATACTGATTTGGTGAATGCTTGACGCTTCTTGCAGGTTGTTGATCTGGTGGGATAATTGTTGGATACTGATTTTCCAGAACTGGCATTACTCGATCCTTTTGAATTGCTTGTTTCATGATTCTGAAAAATCATAGTTTGTTTGGAATCGGCGTGGATTGTGTATTCTTCAGCGATCTGAGCATAATTAGCCCTTAAGACGTCACATCACCATCTGAATTGCGTGTTTTAATTATGTTTGTGATGTGTTTATGATGAAACTGCTGGGTTTTTATTCTTAATTATGTGATTCTGATGGTACAATCTGGTCGAAAAAGATCTGCACATGCTGAGCATTTTGCAGTTTGGAGATAAGCATAAATGTGGTTGTTTCAATGCTTGTAGGCGTTGTTTGGATTCGCGTTTATACATATAGAAGCTTATGAGTTATGATAGGTTATGGTTTTTGTGATTTGTGGAGATCTAGGGTAAAGGAATAGGGTTAATACTGGATTTTCTTTTTTCTTTTGATTCATCCGTCGAAGGAGGCTGAACAATTTGGACATGAGAAGCTCCTGGTTCAAAAAACTATCTGTAATTTTCGGCCCCAGACCGCCGCTAAACTGGTTACTCTTGTGCGTTATTAGTGTCCTTGCATTACTTGCAGTCTTAGGATCATCGCCTTCAAATGCTTTTGATTCTGTAACTTCCACTTCGGTACCCGAAGTATATTCGAATTATAGAAGGCTAAAGGAGCGAGCGGCTGTTGATTATTTGGAGCTGAGGTCTCTCTCATTGGGAGTTAATCATCTGAGGGAACTTAGTCTCTGTGGCAAAGAGAGAGAAAACTACATACCGTGCTACAATGTTTCAGCAAATTTATTAGCGGGGTTTAACGATGGGGAGGAGTTTGATCGGCGCTGTGAAGCATCTCGAGGAGGACATCACTGTTTGGTTCGTCCTCCTAAGGACTATAAGATCCCCCTGAGGTGGCCAGCTGGTAGGGATGTGATATGGAGTGGAAATGTGAAGATAACAAAGGACCAGTTCCTTTCTTCTGGAAGCATGACGAAAAGGTACATCTTCTTGGTCAACGATAACTAGGATGTTGTGAAACTAGTGAAATGTTAAATAGAACTCCATTATTTACAAGAGTGATTTAAGCATTACCCATACTGTATGCAAACTGTGAAGGTTTCTTTGAAGTAGATTCTTCGTTGGTTTGGTGAGCTAATAACTATATATTTATATGATCTTTTTATTTATTTATTTTCATCTCTTTTGAATTTTTTAGGTTAATGTTACTAGAAGAGAATCAAATTGCATTTCACTCTGAGGATGGACTGAACTTTGATGGCGTCAAAGATTACTCTCGCCAAATTGCAGAGATGATAGGGCTGGGAAGTGATTCTGAATTTCCCCAAGCTGGTGTAAGTCTTCCCTTTTCTTTTGATGATATTTTATTCTCACTTGTTCCTTATGGTGGCACTGTTGGGTTTAAGATGCTGGCATTTGTTGAACAGGTGCGTACTGTACTAGATATTGGTTGTGGCTTCGGTAGCTTTGGGGCTCATTTAGACTCACTAAAGTTAATGGCTGTTTGTATTGCGGAATATGAAGCAACTGGTAGCCAAGTTCAATTGGCACTTGAGAGAGGCCTTCCAGCAATGGTTGGAAACTTCATTTCAAGACAACTTCCATATCCATCACTGTCATTTGACATGGTTCACTGTGCTCAGTGTGGTATTGTTTGGGACAAAAAAGGTACTGTTAGAGTTATTGCAGTAGGCACTTTTCCACTATGGCACTACTTATAATTGATTTAATGCATCGGCTGCCGTTTGGCTGCTATAGATGTATAAAGCATTAGTTGTTTCTTGATTGATGCTCTCTTGCATTGTTCAGTTAAATATCTGGACTAAATTTGTGTAAAGCTGTTCTACTATACTCCGTAACGTGTTGTTCAATGACAGCCATAGGCCTTAAAAAGTTAGTGATGAACAAATTTGTTTATGATACATAATATATGGTCAAACCTCTATCTGAAATCAATAACACAGCAAAAAAATATTGACAGCATCCACCATAGATCATTTCTGTTTAAGTTGGGCCTTTGTCCTTCTTCTTTTTTCAATACTACTTTCAGAAAATTAGTTACCAAAAAATTTAAGAATCCAACATAACTTATGCCCCCTGCATGAAGGGCCCCCTTCATGAAGGGTATTCACCCATCTGCAGGGGCAAAATCATAAGAAACCATGTATAGCATCTTGGATTGGTTGCATGCAGAGAAACCCAATTCTATATCTTTGTTAATCAATTAGCTTCCTTTAAAAATTTATCACATTAGTAGCTAATTTAACTGTCTCCACACTGATCCCATCTGAATAAACAGTGGCTTTAAGCAAGGCAATATATCTATGAGGAAGATTTCCAACCAAGCAAAATGGTTTTATAGGATTTCTTATGTGTCTTATTGGCTTGTTTTTAATCCATCACCGTTGCAAGGATATATACCAAGTGCAGGAATGCGTAGTAATCAAAAACACTATCAGGGAGGCTCTTTTCTGGCTACTAGCCTAGCACCAAAATTACCAGTCTTTACAAAATGATCTGAAATCTATTCTGCGGCGCAAAATATGGTGGGCCAGGATATCTCATATGTAATCTGTTGGAGGTGAAATTGAATACAATTGATATAAAGTTTTGCGTTGGAATAAAAATCCTAGTAGCATTGAGATGTACTGAGTTCCAAACAGTGCATGAAATGTTATAAATGAGTGCTAAATGTGTCAGTTAAAGAGCACAAATGAAGAGGTCATATTAGTAGAAATTATATTAGGAAGAATGGTTGTCTAAACTGAGTAATCTCAAAGCTTAATGAGATTGAACGAAGATAGAGTGCGAAAAGATGAAATGGGAACTATGTAAAGTGAACTGAGGACAACAATTGGCAATATCTGAAAAGTGGACATTTCTTATCTAACGAGACATACATAAGCTGATTACCTTTTCAGTTCTTTACTTTCCTTAATTGGCTTCATGAACTAGCAGGAATGCAGGATACAAGATGGATCAATTTGAGCAAGTGGCAGGAGAAGAAGAAACTAAAGGTCAGAACAGGTGGAGATGCCTGATTTATACATAGTGAGGACCTTGTGTATTAAGGCATGGCTATGGCCAACGCCAAGATGGATGGCCAGATAAGTATTGGTATCATAGAGGTCTTAAAGAATAGGGTTGCTAGCACCTCCCTCTTTTGTGTGTGTGTGTGTGTGTGGAAAGGGCCGGAAGTTTTTGATACCCAGATCACTTTTCATCTCTTTCACAATTCTTTTGTTGTTTGTTTTTTTGTATACCTCACGTGTACAGGGGTTCTTGTCCTTTCTTTTGTTTTAATAATTTTTCCTGATTAAAAAAAAAAAATGATAAGAGAAGAAAAATTCAGTTTGCTTAAGCCCAAACTAGACCAGACTCTCAAACCATTTGGATCAGGAAATAGCTCCTTCGTTGATTAGGTTTGTAGTTTGTAGCAACTTTTGGTCCAAATGAGTTAACGTGTAACGTTATAAATTTGGTGGAGTACGAGAGGGATTGATGGAATAGTGAGGAGAGGGATTGGTGGAGTAGGAGGGTGAGAGGGAGTTATGGTGTGGGGTTGTGGAAAGCGATTATGCATGGTTTTGATAAATTTGTGAAGGAGCTGTGGTTTCAATTGGGAGGGGGTTTGAGAGTTGGGTTTTGGTGAGATGTTTGGTATGGTGAGAGACCTCTTAGGGAGGTCTTTCCAGACTTATTTGAGATTGCATTGTCGAAGGATGCTATGGTTAATGCATGTAGATTGTTTAGTATGGACAGGAGAAACTTTGAGTTGGAACATCACCTTTGAGAGGAATTGCCATGATTGGGGAGCTTCAAAGAGTAGTTGATTTCTTTTAGCAAATCTATTCAGTCAAAGTTGAGAGAAGACAAGACGGTGCATGGAGGG
>JAESVK010000964.1:303884-331820 GCA_017140935.1 Hamamelis virginiana
CATATATGCTAGGAATTTAACGGAGGATATGATCCTTGATAGAGCTGTGTGCTTAATAGCCAAAAATAAATAAATTCTTGTAGCCAACCCCATTTACTTGGGATTAAGGCTTTTGTTGAGTTGAGTTGAGTTGTTTTTATTTTTATTTTTTACTCGTTTTAGGTTTATTTGCACATTAAATATTTAATGAGTAACCTTTTGTTTTATGTATTTAATGGATCGCAGCCGTGATAATATTGCAATTAAACTATTTTTTCCTAATTTTTCATATTTATTTTTGGTTTGTTTTAGGCAACCGCATTTACAGAATTACATACTAAATATTGATTTTGAAATTTGATCATTGTTATATTCATAAATGATATTGTGATAAATAATTTATGAAGAACACATATTTCAATGTTTTTGTAACATATAACTTTTGACATAAAAGTTATATAAGTTAAAAAATATACATAATTTATATTACTAATTTATTATTATCGAAGTATAGAAAAAAAATGCTATTATGTTTATCTAATTAAAAGTATAGTATCCGTACTAAAAAAGAAGAGGTTTTTAGTTATAATTAAATTCACCAAAAATCAATAGAAACATTAATATGTGGGATTTTGGGGCTATAACTTGTATATGAATTTTCATTAACTTGTGAATCCTTAAAATAGAAATTTGAGGCCCTGTATCCGCATCCTGTTGCATAACGTCGTTACACCCTTTTCTAGTTACAGTGCGACCATAATAGTGATTTAGAACGCTGATGTGTAGTGTTCTGCATCTTTTTTTTTATTTAACTTCAAACTTTATTAACAAAATTCTACTGATGTTTTATTTTTTATTTTTTTGTTCTTCATTGTAGCAAGCAGGGTGCTATACCACTTTGTAAAGAAGAGCAGGATGCTCCATCATATTATCAGCCCCTTGTATCATGTATAAGTGGGACCACCAGCAAGCGATGGATTGCCATTCAGAACAGGTCTTCCAATTCCCAATTAAGCCCAGCTGAGCTTGAAGTTCATGGAAAGTATTATTCTTATATTGCATGTTTTTGTGACTTCTGTTCCAATTGTGAAAATATGAAACTTTTCATCTTTAATCTTCTTGCATTGTAGAGTCAATGGAACCTTCAGTAATTAATCCTTTAATCACATCATAGTGCACTGTCAATTTATTGTTTGACTATTATTTTGCAGGAGTTCATCCCGAAGATTTCTTTGAAGACTTACAGGTTTGGAGATCGGCACTAAGAAACTATTGGTCTTTGCTTACGCCCTTAATTTTCTCTGACCATCCAAAGAGACCAGGGGATGAAGACCCATTACCTCCATTTAACATGATACGCAATGTGATGGACATGAGTGCTCATTATGGGGGTTTCAATGCTGCATTGTTGGAAGCGAAAAAATCAGTTTGGGTTATGAATGTTGTGCCCATCAGGGCTCCTAATACGCTTCCTCTGATACTTGACCAAGGTTTCTCAGGTGTTTTGCATGATTGGTAAGAGGCTAGTTTCAGTTCCTTAAAAAGAATTTGTATCTAACTTGATAGTTTTAAGCTTCTTCAAAGTCAAATTTGATCTAGAAGATTTATTAGTAGTCCTGTCACAAATATGTTGGGATTTTTTTTTAATAAATAACTTGTTATTTTTTTCTTCCCCAGAAGACATCTTTTGCAGCTTATGTATTAAAACTTTCTCTTCATAAATTTGTTATAATCAACTCCACTGAGCCTTATATTCTAAATACTGAGTTGTTCAGACAAATCCTTTTTCACCTTCCAACCCTAAAACTAGGGGCGCATGTCTTTTCTTAAACCATAGTCAATTCTCTACTATTCTCAACGCCTCAATCCATGTTCTTTTTCTTTCTTTTTTTTCTTTTTTTCCTTCCTCTTGTATTTGTACCATCTTCAACTTGGATTGAACCACTTTTTTATACTAATGATACCGTTTGTCTTTATTCCTGATGTTGTCATGTTCAAACCATTTTAGATGGCTTTCTCTCACATTTTCCTCAATTTGTGCTGCCTTTAGTATCTCACCATTGGATTGATCTCTTTATATATATATATATAGAGAGAGAGAGAGAGAGAGATAGAAGTGATCTAGTCAGCATTTGCTGACTTTAACTAAAGTCAGCAAATAACACAAGCCCTTGGATTCCCATACACTTAATGGAAGATTCATCTCAAGATTCCAATCCAAGGGTTTGTGTTATTTGCTGACTTTAGTTAAAGTCAGCAAAACCTGATTAGAATATTTTTCTATATATATATACACACACAAAACTGCTAATATCAGGTGCACTTCATGCATCTTGCATTAGGTGCCCTCTTGTATAGCCACTTGCGATGAAAATTTTGGAAAATTGACCATTGGATTGGATACCCCTATCATATATGTCATGCCTGCCAAAAATCACAGTAATCCAACGGTTGGTTTTTGAAATATGTAATTTTGAAAAACTGTGACTTTTTTGTTCTTTAAAATGTTTTCATTTTTTCAGTCAGCTTTCTCATAAACTAATTGTTGGATCACTGTGATTTTTGGCAGACATAACATACATGATAGGGGTATCTAATACAACGGTCAGTTTTTCAAAATTTTCCCTGCAAGTGGCTCTACAAGAGGGCACCTGATGCTAGCAGCTTTGTGTATACAAGCTCTATGTGTGTGTATATATATATATATATATATTCTTCTTTAAATGACCATTAATCCATCTCATCCTCATTTCAGCTTGTATCATTTTACAGGTGTCTTGTTTCTTAATTACCCTACATTTTGTACTATAAAAGATTGTTTGATGATCACATGACATTGTAGATGAACTCATCTACCTCATCTGTCCTGCTTTAATTGTATAAGCAACACCCCCTTCATTTTCCACCTCCTTATAGATGATGAATAGAAGAAGATTAACGGTCAATTTTTCCGTCTTTGAGTCATCAATGTTCACTAAACTTTCATTACTACTACTTGTTCCATATATTTTGTGTAATCCTGCTTATGTTTCTGTAGTATTGACTTATGATTTGTTCATACTTTTCTTTTACAACTGAGTTATATCATCCTTCAACAACACATGCACTTTGGCACTCTCCATAAAGTAGTTCTCTCTATCTATAAGATGAATCTTTTGTTTTTGGATTATATTAAGAAGTCTTTTATGCATATATTTTACTAGATAGAATATCCCAGTGTTGACTTTGAGTACTTCTTTGCCTCCTTTCCTTGTAAAGACTTGAGAATTATAATAAATAAATAAACAAACTTAATCTTAAACATATCAAGTAATTTCCTCACAAAAATTCCTTGAATTTTAAGACATTGCCAGGTTCAGTGTGACTGATGTAAGAGTCAAATGGCGGTGCCCCCATGGGTGGAGCCACTTGGGGTCCAGTGGGGGTGGCCCCCTCTTATTTTTTAAAATTTTATTTGTGTATACAAAATTTATATAAATTATAAATTTGCCTCCGCTAATGGATAGACAGATAAAGAGACAGAGAGCACTTACAATATGAGCCCTTTCATGATGATCCATCTAGTATTCTAGCTTTGATTCTTGCAAAGAAATTTGATGGTCTCAAGGGTGGAGCCACATGGAACCAAAGAAAGTAGATGCTCTGATTCTTGCGAACAAGTATTCTGGCTTTGATTTCGTACAGAAATATATTTATAATTTCTGGTTCAGTGGGAGGTTTTTATATGGTGTCCTTATTTGTAGCAAGAACTTGAAAGCGAACAGAAAGGGAACAAATATGAATGGGTATAGCCATGTATCTTCCATGATTTTTCTAAGGCTTGCTTGTGAAAGAAGCCTAATGGATGATCTGGTAAATATAAGTGGCTGTAAGAGTGTTTCCCCAAAAATTTTGACTAACAAACGACCAGGAGTTGCCCTCCACTACAGTAAATTTGTGGCTCCACCCCTGATGCTTCCCTCCATCAATGTGATGGTTATATTCTCAACTTATGGATATGGTTTACAACTTCCTACACTTTGAGTCTGTGACAAATTAATTTCACTTTTGGAGCCTAAATTTGAATAGGTTTGAACCAAGTAATGCGTAATTTGATGTATAGGTTTGAAAATGTTACTACTCAAAAGCTAAAACCTTATTTATAAAGAAGCTTGTTATTGGTTGTGGTTACCATATCCCAGAAATTCTGGTCTTGCATTTTCTTTTAAATTTAGTTCATGACACCTTTCGGAGAAACGTCATGTTACTCTTCCATTGTTATGACCTATTTGTTTATGCACAGGTGTGAACCCTTCCCAACATATCCTCGAACATATGACATGCTTCATGGAAGTGGGCTATTGTCACACCTCAGTTCAGAGAGATGTAATATAATGGACTTATTCTTGGAGATGGATCGAATTCTACGCCCTGAGGTACTTTTGTTCTTTTTGTTCTATAAATCTATTTTATTGCTTAAGCTTGAATACTGTCATTCAGCATTTTATAAGATTGATAACATTTTTCCTAATACATAGTAACATATATATTAATCTTATACTACAGTACTCTTTTAAGGTACATTTTATTTCGTGGACCAGTTATGTCCTTTTTGCACCCTTTTCCAATTTTTTTTTCCCTGTCCTTGCCTTCTTCTTTTTATTTATTTTTTTATTTATTTATTTATTTTGTTCCTGCTCTTGTCCTTTTATAGACACCCCAACCCAAAAACAAAAAAGAAAATAAAATGAAAGAAAAAATATTGGGATTGGTGTGCTTTGATGCTTTAGATGTTTCTCTTTGTGTTTTGAGCTGTATGCAAGCACACTCACGAGCATTGCCTTACAGGAACTCATTTCAATGGGTGTTTTCTGATTCAAATGACCCTACTAACTTGTGTATTGGAATTTAGTATGATTTAAATGTCATTTTTGATATTTGAGATTATCAATTGTTGCTAGGGATGGGTTGTGCTATGTGATAAAGTTGGAGCTATTGAGATGGCACGCACATTTGCTACACAGATCCGTTGGGAAGCGAGGGTGATTGATCTCCAGAATGGCAGTGACCAACGACTACTTGTTTGCCAAAAACCATTTTTGAAAAAATGATTGGTTCAACATTAGGAGATCTTGCCATTATGGAAGCATCGAAATATATATCTCTGGTAATTTCTCTAAATATGTCAATAAGTTTGGAAATGTTTGAGTGATATAAGTACGAATATTAAAAAATAATAATGATTTGATCATTCGACGGTAGTCCTGTCATAGAGTACACTGAAGGAGTCACCTTAATAGAGCAAGAACCCAAGTGGAACAAGTTCCGTTTTCTACTAGAGGGAAGGGTTATTGCAGAGATGTTTTGATTGCTTCCCTGGGTGATCTAAAGCAGCTCATTGTGCTTTTACACTTCAAACATTATGGAAGCAACTAAATCTCTCTGTCAATATGACTTTTCTTATTTAAATCAAATTTTTATATTTAGCAGTTGTTTATTGTTATTGTCATGGAATTGTTTATCACCTTTCTTTTTGTGAATTCAAGTTAATTTAAGAATGAGAGCATCACAAAACTAGTTTATATATTGAAAAATACTACCCTAACGATCACTTTTACAGCCTCCCTTTGCCAGGATGATCCGAGTCGTGCATGAGCTTGGATCTCACTCCTTGCAAGAGTTGCAGTTAGGAAAGGCAATAAAAGTGGTTTGATTAGAGTAGTGTTGTTCTTATACATATCCATACTTTTAAACAAAATGGGAGTTTGTGTTTCAGAACTGACAATTTTTCACTTGTTGTGGTTGTTGACACAGCAAGAATTGTTTTTGACAGTATGCCCATGTAATTATTTGCTTGGAATCCGACCAAGTTGAAGATGTCATCTGGAAGCTGTAGATTAAAAGTCGCAGAAGAAGCTGCAGTCATTTTTTGTCAAGGTGTTTGTAGCAATCCATTCATCCATTTTTTTTTCTCTCTCTCTGTCTCTCCCTTCCTATTTTCTTTTCTTTTTTCACAGTTTCCTTATTTCTTTATTGTTTTGATATTTTGCTTCCAAGTCCTTTGTATTGAACAAAAACTGCTCTTGAAGAGAGGAAAGTTGATTGGCCACGAAATGTAAGAGAAGATTTTATTGTAACTCTCTTGTCTGTTTGCACACATGTTTTATTTTTCTTATTTATTTGTTTTTATTTGGGGTGGAGTATTTTTTCAGTGCCTGTTTGGCAGCTGTTAGAATTAGGTTCCAAGTTCCAACAGTACAAGAAAAGTAACAATGCCAGGGAAATTTTGTTCATTTTGCGTAATCGTATCTGATGACCATTTCAATGACTTTCTACATTCTCTGTATCATTTAAAGAGCTAGCCCCAATTTTTATGTACATAAACCAAAGTCTAAAAAACTCGCCTTGAAGCGAAGCAAACCAAAAACAGGGACTTAAAAAAAAGGCAATTTGGCCGGAAGTCCTACCTCAAAATATTTCATGCGAAAAGTCCCCCAATGAATTGTTTCTTGAGAAAAGTCCTTTTTCCATGTTTGTGACAAAAATACCCCTCCTTTATCTTTTCACCCATTTGTAGGGGTGTTCATCGGTCCGGTTTGGGCGGTTTAGCTTTAATTTTGAAACCAAATTGGAAATTGCGGTTTGCATTTTTCATAACCCAGATCAGACCAATTAAAGTATTAAACCAAACCAATTATTGCGTTTTGGTTTGACCGGTTTAGAAATTATTTGTTTTGATTTTTTTTCCCCTCTTAATTATATTATTTTTTAGGCACATTCACTATCTGAACAAGAAGTAAATATAATACTTTCAGTAACCAACAGAGCATGATGCTAATAATTATATAACTGATCATGCTAAACTTGAATCAGTAGTAACACGTACCATGATATTGTCCCATGATGATACACAATTAATAAATGAGAACATCTATAATGCAAATTGCAAAACCACTACAATCCATGTGAGCATATAAATTATTCAACTACTCAACGAATATTATCAAAACAAGATAGATGACTAATTGAAGACCAGAAAGTTCTGAAAGTGACAGAGCTTTGCAAGTCGCCTCACGGCGCAGAGAAGGATGGCATAAAGGAATGAAGGGTATTTCTTGTATTAGGGTTTTGACTTTGTGACATATATATTATAATTTATTATATATATAATTAGGTTATACCGGTCTGGTCTGGGTTGCATTGGTTTGGAAAGTGACTAAACCGGACCAACCCAAATTGGGGGGGAAAAAAATTCAAACCAACCCAAACCAAATTACCAAAAAACCCAGACCAAACCAGCGTTTGATTTGGTTTTCCGATTTGGTTGGTTTTTTGAACACCCCTACCCATTTGTGACTAGCTAAGTTCATCTTTTGTTTCATTTTTCACCTTTTTTTAAGCGAAAGAAGAAAGAGATATAGAGAAAGAGAGATGAGAGAGTAAGAGAGAGAGAGAGAGAGAGAGAGAGAGAGAGAGACTTCAAGAGCTGCTGTGCTCTTCTTTCTTCTTATTTTTCTTCTTCTTTTAAGTTGCTGTGCTTGAGGTTTTCAAATCCAGTGCACCCATGGCTACTGGTTTGTTGCAATCACGTGGAATACTCTCTGATAAAGGGCTCACCCATCACTAGATCGAAGCTCGTTGACAGAAGCGAGATCACCTGCAACTTTTGATATGTATCATATCTTATGATGGTTTCTCCCTCCGATTCACTCTCAACCTCCATATGCAACCAGATCCGGAACGTTCATTGTGCTTAAAATCTTCAGATTTGTATCATATCCCACTGGCAATAGAAACATTAACACATGCTTGGAAGTTGCAAATGATCTGACGGGAAGTAAAGAGAGACAGAGAGAAGCAGAGAAAGAGAAAGAAGGAGAGAGTGAGAGAGAGACAGAGATAACATTTCTGCTACTGCTTTCACCGGCGGTGATTGTGTCTATCTCTTTCGATGAGAGATAGAACATTGGATCCGTATATTGTAATTGATTTGAATAAACTGCATTTTCTAGAACATAGATCCAATTTTTGGTGGTAATTGTGCAATATATGATGAGGCATGGCCTGATGCGATTTTGTAATTATGACCTTTAATTTCACTGTGATCGGAATCTTTTGATCTCGGAAGGTTTGATTGGAAAGCCGGGAAGATGAGAATCGAGGAAGTTGTAAAAAATTGTAGAGAATAGTGAGAACTAGGATCCAATTACCATCGAGATCTACTGCTTATCGTTATTAGGGAGCAAAGATCGCTTATCTAATCATCGGTGAGTGTGCATCTTCTTCTTCTTTTTCTTCTTCTTCACCACAGTAATGACATCACAATAATAATACATGCAAGCATAGTACAAAGTAAAAAATACGTGCAGACATAGTAAAAATACATGCAGTATATTATGTATGGAGAAAGTAACCAGATATATATATATATAAACAGTACACAGTAAAAATTCAAAAAACATTAGAAGGAAAATTCAGAAAACATAGTGAAAACCCAAAAAACGCAACGTTTTCACTGCATCTTGAGTGTTTTCACTGTATTTTTTTTTATAAATAAAATGAGTTAAAAAAAATACCGACAGTGAAAATATTCAAATCCAATGAAAACCCAAAAAAACACAGTGTTTTCACTGCATTTTTGGTTTTTTCAAAAAAAAAAAATGAAGTGAATTAAAAAAAATTTTGAGACTAATTCAAAAAAAAAAAAAAAAAAGAGCATTGAAGATACAATAAAAACAAAAGGTAAAACACAGTGAAAACAAAAGTGTAATGAAAATACAATGCAGCGAAAACACAGTGAAAAAAGAGTGTAGTGAAAACACAGTGAAAATAAAAAGTGTAGTGAAAATACAGTGCAGGAAAAAATCAGTGAAAATAAAAAGTGAAGTAAAAATACAGTGAAAATATAGTGCAACGAAAACACAGTGAAAATACAGTGCAGCGAAAACACAGTAAAAAAAATGCAATGAAAACAAAGTAAAAATACAGTGCAGTAAAAAAATAAAAAGTGCAGTGAAAATACTGTTATTGGGTGTGTTTTCACTGTGTTGGTGTTTTCACTGGGTGTTGTTCCGCCATTTTGAAAAATATTTTTAAAAGATTAAGACTTTTCGCATGAAATAATTTTTAAATAGAACCTTACTAAGGAAGGAAATTTTAGGAGGACTTTTCACATTAAACTTTTCTTTAGTAGGACTTGTCACCAAAATCTCCTAAAAAAATAGCTAGGGTTTCTTCAAGGCTTAAGTTCAGGAGTGGGGTTTACGTTTTGGGTGCCTTTTTTACACCATTTACGCCTCGATTTCCAACTCGAGTCTAGTTTATTAGCATTAAAATTATAATTAATAATAATTATGAAAGTTTTAAAAACTAATAACTAATTATTAGTTGTTAGTAATTAATAAGAGATGATATCTAAAAAATAAAGAATAAAAAAATTAAACAATATAATAATTAACATGTGATTTTAGCTTCGAGGTTTTTGTTTTGTTTTTTTTTTTTTTTTTAATATTGGCTTTAAAATCGAAATAGAAGATGATGAGTAGGCGACAAGTGATTCAACTTTGGTAGACTATATTTGCTAGTGTAGACACCACAAATTTATTGAAGTGCAAATCACCACTCGATTGGTCAAAAATCAAATATCTTATTTGGATTAGTCAACAATTCAAGATCAAGACTAAGATGAGTCCCACAAGTAGGATTTGACTCATCAAAGTCAAAGTTAATGTGAGTCCATGACAAATGACAATTGTCATCACACGAGAGGCTATATAACCACATAATAAGATAAGACTCTCCACTCATCTTTAAATATAGGGAAAATTACAGTTTGGCCCCTAAACTATAGGCCGTTTTTAAGTTTCCCCCTATGGTATTGATTGAAGCAATGTGCTCCGTGAACTATTGGCCGTTTTCAAATTACCCCATTCTCGCAATTAGCCATTTATGTTTTTGGATTGAAAAATGGCATTAGGCTTGTTATTTTTTTATGCAGTATTTATCCTTTATTACTAATGGGTTTACTGGCATATCGATGAAATTTCATGATTTTTCTCAATATATTCTATTTATTATGAATTTTATTTACTGCAAAGAGAAAATAATTCATAAAAATTAAAATATATTGAGAAAAATCATGAAAATTCACTGATATGCTTATAGACAAATTAGAAGTTTAGAATAAATACTACAAAAAAAATAATAATAATAAATCTAACATTATTTTAATAGACGGAAGGGAGCAATTTGTTACATTAAAATAGTTCAATGGCACATTGCTTCAATTGATACTACATGGGAGGCAATTTAAAAACGGATTATAGTTTAGAAAGGCAAACTGTAATTTCCCCTTAAATTTAAATTAATGCCAAAAATTAGGAAAAAAAAGTCTTATTGGTCAAGATCCCTTGAATATAAGCATCAGCTTTCTCTGTAAATAAGGAGCCCTCATTCAAGGGAAGGGACTTTATTTTTGGCCAGATAGTTGAAGTTTTGCCAAGCTAGAGAGTTGAAACATCGACTTTTGAAGCCTGATTCAAGAAGAACCTATCATCACCCTTGGACCAACATTAAGCCATCATTCAATTAAATAACAAGCGTTCATCGCCCTTGGATCAACATCAACAACATCAAGCCATCATTTGATTTAAGATCAAGCTCTCCTAGCCCCTAGATCGTCAAGCCATCAAAGGAGATCAAATCAGATGACCAATTTTATTTTATAGAGGATTGTACCCATTTTTTTAAATCAATATAAATTTACAATTTGTCCATTTTTCTTGTTCTTTAATTTTAGGAAACGGCCATGATAATCTTCTCCAACTACGGTACACTGGCGCAAATCATCTTCACGTATGCCAGTGATTATTGCCGGCAAATCACAGGTACGCCAGCACCAATTATCTTCATCTTCATCTTCTTTCTTTTTCTTATTCTTCTTCTTCTCCCAACATTTTTTTACTGTGTTTACTTCTTTTTTCTTCTTTTTCTAACGTTTTGATGGTGTTTTCTCCGTTTTCACTGTATTTTTCTTGTTTTAAATGTGTTTTCGGATTTTCACTGTTTTTTTTTTCCATGGAAAAACACAGTAAAACTCGTAAAAACACAGTGAAATCCCAAAAAACATAGTAAAAATTCAATGGAAACATAAAAAATACAGTGAAATCCCAAAAAACATAGTAAAAATTCAATGGAAACATAAAAAATACAGTGAAAACCTAGACAAACATAGTGAAAACCTAGAAAAACATATTGAAAACCTGAAAAACACTGTGAAAACACAATGGAAATACAAAATAAAAAAATAAAAAAAATACAATGAAAATCTAAAAAAACTGTTTAACTGTATTAGGGGTGTTTTCACAGTCTTAGGATGTTTTCATTGTGCTAGGGTAGTCTTATGTTGCTGATGCGGCATGTTAACGTATTCGACGGGGGTATAATGCAGGATAAGTGGACGGGACCACTAGCATTGCTCTTTTCGAAAAACTAATTTAAACATTTCTAATTATCTCCTGCCATAAAATTTATCATTTTGTACATTTTTTACTTTCCAATATTATTTTTATATTTAAAATATAAAATTTCAAAATTTGAAAGGTTTTACACTCCACGTCTCACTTACGCTCTCCATCCCATGAAATGTAAAATGCCTCGTCCAAAAAAATCCAAATAGAGAATTCAAACTCCAATACTTTCGCCTCCTAAAACTTTGACATAAACTAGCAAAAACATATATAATTTAAGATCCACTTCCGTAGAATCAAATTGGGTCCACTGAAGTTACTCTCATGGCTCAATTGCTCTATTTCTTCTCCTCTCTCTAGTGGCCATTTTCTCCCCATATCTCGTGAATATATCTGCCAAACCAAACAACCCCACCTCTCTTAACTTCTTTCCCACCTCCTCAAACATAACCATACCTTCCTCATTTGAATAATAGTGCAAAAATTTATTGTCATCAAATCTAGGCACCTCTTGTCCTCTATTCATCACTCTCTCCACATACTTTGTGACTTCTAGTGACTTTCAACAAAAATGGTGTCAAAATTCACAAGTGGGTCTTGTCCCTTCCTCCCTCTCTTCCCTAAATGCCCTTCCATAAAGCCTGTGCAATTGAACAACAAAGCAACAAACGATCTACTGTCTCAGCCTCTTGCTTTCACATCACACACCGGTTAGGAATTGCAAAGTTTCTTTTGCAAAGATTATCAATTGTCAGGCACTTGTCTTTTTACAGCCGTCCAAGCATAAAACACCACCTTTGGAGGTACTTCTGTCATTCACTTTGTTCACCTAAGTTCCGTTTCCTCTACCAAGAAGTGTTTTAGAGAAAGATTTAAACAGAGAACACTCCATTCCTTCCCCACCCCTGCCCCCGCCCTCCACGCACTGTCTTGTCTTCTCTCAACTTTGACTGAATAGATTTGCTCAAAGAAATCAACTACTCTTTGAAGCTTCCCAATCATGGCAATTCTTCCCAAAGGTGATGTTCCAACTCAAAGTTTCTCCTGTCCATACTAAACATCTACAACCATTAACCATAGCATCCTTCGACAATGCAATCTCAAATAAGTCTGGAAAAACCCAATTCTCAAACCCCCTCCCACTTGAAACCACACCTCCTTCACAAATTTATCAAAACCATGCATAATCACTTTCCACAACCCCACACCATAAAAAACAAACAACAAAGTTAAAGAATTAAGAACTTTGTTGTCCACTTTTCAGATATTGCCAATTGTTGTCCTCAGTTCACCTTGCATAGTTCCCATTTCATCTTTTCGCACTCTATCTTCATTCAATCTCATTAAGCTTTGAGATTACTCAGCTTTGTAAAGACTGGTAATTTTGGTGCTAGGCTAGTAGCCAGACCAGAGCCTCCCTTATAGTGTTTTTGATTAATAAAACATCAGTAGAATTGAAGTTAAATAAAAAATAAAGATGCAGAACACTACACATCAGCGTTCTAAATCACTTTAACTAGAAAAGGGTGTAGCTGACGTTATGCAACAGGATGCGGATACAGGGCCTTAATGTTTCTATTGATTTTTGGTGAATTTAATTATAACTAAAACACCTCTTCTTCATTTTTAGCACGGAAACTGTACTTTTAATTAGATAAACATCATAGTATTTTTTTTTTTTTTTCTATACTTCGATAATAATAAATTAGTAATATAAATTATGTATATTTTTTAACTTATATAACTTTTATGTCAAAAGTTATATGTTACAAAAACATTGAAATATGTGTTCTTCATAAATTATTTATCACAATATCATTTATGAATATAACAATGATCAAATTTCAAAATCAATATTTAGTATGTAATTCTGTAAATGCGGTTGCCTAAAACAAACCAAAAATAAATATGAAAAATTAGGAAAAAAATAGTTTAATTGCAATATTATCACGGCTGCAATCCATTAAATACATAAAACAAAAAGTTACTCATTAAATATTTAATGTGCAAATAAACCTAAAACGAGTAAAAAATAAAAATAAAAACAACTCAACTCAACTCCACAAAAGCCTTAATCCCAAGTAACTGGGGTTGGCTACAAGATTCTTTTATTTGGCTATTAAGCACTCAGCTCTATCAAGGATCATATCCTCCGTTAAATTCCTAGCATATATGTCCTTTCTTGTTACTTCTAACCACGTCATTTTGGGCTCTCCTCCTGTTCTATTTGAACCTTTGACTTGAATCAAGTCACCTCTCCGCATGGATTTTGGTTGTCTTGATTTAGAACAAGTGGAACCCTAAAGTCACTTTGCCCGTTCAAACTCTTCTGTCCAACCCATCTAAAGCCCTTCAATCAGTGAATCCAAGAAGAGAACTAGCCACTGCTTTATTTAAACAACTAAGATAACGTCTAATACCTCTTATTTTCCACATCCACATTCCACCTCCTTTCCAGATAATTATTCTAATGCTACAAAACCAGCTTTTAAAATGAAAAATATGCCTCGGATCTCTTTGATGCTCAACCCTTCAAGAGATTTTGTTCAAGATTTGACTCCAAGTCATTTTTTCCTTTTGGAGAAATTACAGTTTGAGCCCCTCAACTATAGGGGTGCAAAGAGTAAATTGGTGATAGTTGAGGGGGTCAAACTATAATTTCCCCTTTCTTTTTTTGGTTCTTAAAATTTGTAAATCTAACTTAGAAATGGAAGAAAAATGGAGAAGAATGAAGAAACTTTGAAAAAAAAGAAAAAAGAAAGAAAAATAGGATGGATCCCATAAGGTAATGGGATCCTCAAATCCTATTACAAAACAGCCGTTATTTAAAATTATGCTACAAGCCTACAAAGACAATAACAATCAAATAAATGTGAGAATGCCCAAAGCAAGAAATTGCTCAGACTTAGCTTTAAGAAAGTACCCAAAAAAATTAAAGCTACACATTATTCAAGAAGTGTGCATATTATCATTAGTATCCTCACCGAGATGTATAGCAATGAGCATCCACAGTTTTCTGCCAGATAAAGTTTCATCTTGCTGAGATAGAAAACTCCAACAGATTTTCTGGGTGAAATCTTCAATTGGTGTCGACATGTTTCCCTTCTTCGTACTTGATGAAGCTGCAATTGGCTTGCTAGTGGGAGAGGTTAGAACAAAGTACCCTCCAGGCTTTAATACCGTGTCCACCTCAATAAGGAACATCCCATCTGATTGATAGAGCCATCGTTAGTCCAAAGCAATATTAGTTGGCAAGAACAGAATATAATGCTCCACTAGATATACCAAATTCAAATATATAATTCAACATAAGATAAAATCATGGGTCAACATGAATTCACTCAATAATAACACAACAAATCCATCTGAGTTGCTTTGCTAGATGCATATTCTTGGGAGATAAATCTATTTCTTTTATCTTCAGCTGTCCATTGTGCTCAGAGATTCATTCAGTTTTGCATTGAAGACTAACCAAAAAATCCAAAATCATGTCCATTTAAAAAACAAACAAAAAAACAAAATTATGTATAAAATTTAAATGCTTTACGCCCCAGTTGATCAAATAAATATCTGATCAAAATCAATTGAATTGCTTTCACGGAACAAAAAACAACTTTGTACACATGATGATACCACCAATCACCATCTTCGATATGATGCTGGTGGTGAATTGGTGATGATGGCAGTGGTGGCCACATTAGTTTGGGATTTGTGATGATGCAGCAATGGTGATGGTGTTGGCAGTGTCAAGGTTGTAGTGTGTAGCGTGCGCGCGTGCACACACACACACACAGAGAAGCATGTTCCTAAAGGGGATCAGCTCTCAGTCCAAGGGTTCAACCATTCAGTTCAATAGTTCAACTGCGCGGCCCATCATGGGGGCAAAATAGATCGACCAAATGAAAAATAAGTAAGAATTTAAGAAAAGAATCTGCAAACTTGTTTAAAATTTTTAAATGAATATCGTAACCCATTATATTAAAGAATTGATTAAGTTAGAGAAGATAAAGGGACAAAATTATTTTGGTTGATCAGGTAAAATGCAAATTGTATTAATCAAAAGAAATTATTAAAAAAGACCCCTATACACACCAGGCATACACAAGGAAAATAAAAAGGAAAAGGAAACCTATAGCTGTAAGAATCCTAAAAAAAATCTGTAAAGAGGAGTTGTTAGAGCATACAACAGACTCCTTCCACTCAAACAACATCCTAACAAATTTAGATTGAAAAGACGAAATCGATTCGTCCTTCTCTGGAAAAGATCTCCTACTTCTCTCCATCCAAATAGTTCAAAAGATCGCACGCAGTACATCTTCCAAGTTGCCACACATGGTTTCATGGTACTTTTGACCGCCACCCCTCAAGCAACTGCAAAACTAATCGAAGCATTACTCACTCAATTCCAAAAATTCTCCAGCGAAAAACCCATAAAGCCTGTGCAATTGAACAACAAAGCAACAACTGATCTACTGTCTCAGCCTCTTGCATTACACACCGGTTCAGAATTGCAAAGTTTCTTTTGCAAAGATTATCAATTGTCAGGCACTTGTTGATGAGACTTGAATACCAAGAAAAGAAATAGAGGAAAAGAGAGAAATTAGAGAGAAATCAGAATATTAGGGAGAAAGAGAGACAGAACTCAGAATATTAGAGAGAAAATTCATTAATCATCATATCTAACCAAAATAAAAGGTTTACTCCCTTTATATAGAAAACAATCATACTCCTAAAAGGAAACTAATTAAAACAATTCTACTTCCACAAGGAAACTAATAAAAAGAAATTACAACCAAATAGAAATAGCTTAACTAGAATAAAAATAAATAATAACTAATCATATCCTTATGCATCATGATCCATATCAATTCTCTTCGGCTGGGAAAAACTCTCATCCGGAGAGTTACGATGCTGATAAACCTCCAAATGATCAGGATCAAGACGCCGACACTCATCTTTTGTAATCCAGGTATCCTCAATGATCCTCAATGCCAGGGCAGTCCCTCCAGCGGACAAGATATCGTCGGTAAGGACCACCATGTGACAGAACAATCTGATCATCAAAAATATCGCCAATCTGATTGGTGCGCGGGAGTGGTAAGCGTGGGATAACGGACACTGGAGCTACGGTAGGAAAAGAGGTAGAACCACTTGTAGACAAACCTAGCACAGTAGGAGGCTCAAAAGTGTCTCGATAAGGAAACAAATCGCCAACATTGAAAACAGGATTAAAATTCATATCAGATGGTAAGTCAATTAAATAAGCATTAAATCCCAACTTACGAATGATACAAAATGGTCTGGTGGCTCGAGCATGCAACTTTTTGAAGGAGTGTTTAGGATAACGAGCAGGGTGGATACGCACCATAACATATGCTCCTTCATTAAAATCCAGTTGCCTACGATGAACATTAGCAGCTAAATTGTACTGTTCATTATTCAAAGTAATTTTTCGACGAATGTCAGCATGGAAAGCATGAATGTGTTGGGCAAAAATATAAATAGAAATGAAAGGACGGTACTCAGTGGAAAGGGAAACAGTGTCAAAGGGTTGGCGAGGGAAAGGTCATAGACAATTTGAAAAACTCTTACCAGTTGATCGATTAACAGATACATTAGACGCAAACTCCGCAGTTGGTAAAATTAAGTCCCAATTCCCAGGACGCTCCCCTACAAAGCACCTAAGTAAATTTCCCAGACCCTTATTAGGAACCTCAGTTTGCTTAGGAACAAAATCTATGGCATGCTGGATATCCCTCATAGGTGGCAACTCACTAGGCAACTCATCCGGTATGACATCGCTAAAATCCTCTAATAAGGTAGTTACCTCAAGAGGATGTTCAATAACTTTTTCGATAGAAACCGGGAGTAACTGTTGGGCTACAAGCGCCAAAACTATGTCAGACTCTTGTCCTTCCTGCACAAACTCTTTTTGGGAGAGGACATGGATATGGTTCTTGACCGGAGGTTGGGAATGATTCTTAACATTGGGATTTTTACTCGTGGGAGATGGTTTGGCAGGAAGCAATCGAATAGATTTCTCGTTATGCTTAAAAATGTATGAATTATCCCTCCCGTTGTTGGTCATGTCCAAGTCAAAAAGCCAAGGACGACTGAGCAAAATATGGGCGACATCCATAGGGAGGACATCCTACCATATCCTATCGGAATAGTCTCCCATCTGAAGAGGAACCAGACACCTCTCTGATACCGGTAAAGAGGTCTTGTTGACCCAAGCTACCCTATAAGGCTGAGGATGGGGTTCGAGTTTTAACTTAATCCTAGCTACACCGGCTGTGGAGACCACATTCATAGTACTTCCGCCATCAATCACAATCTTACAAACTTTATCCCCACATGTGACAAATGTGTGAAAGATGTTCGTGCGCTTCCAATCATCCTCCCCTAACGGAGTAGACAGAATGCATCGCATAACAGCGAGATGGAACTGCTTCGGCTCATCATCAAGCTCAAGATCCCTCTCAGCATCGGAAGCTCCTCAAGAGGGGTATAATCTGTGAAAGCAGAAGGATTATCAGATTCCGGATTAAGAACAAGAGTGCGATGGGGACAAAGGACAGCAATGTGACCCTTATTGTGGCAGTGAAAACACTCAATAGCAGAGCCACTTGGGTGACTGCTAGCACCGACGACCTCTTTTTCTCTAGAAGTGCTAGGTCCTAGATTAAGTTAGGTACCCCCTTGAAGGAATAGACTGAAGTTGGGACTGAAACTGACGAGACTCCTCAACTTGGGAAGCTAAACGCCTTGGGTTAGGAACCCGAAGAAATTTCTCTATGCCCGGGCCTTGTTATAGGCCTCCTCTAAGCTATCGGGAGAGTATAAGCTGACTTCTCTCTTGACATCCAATCTTAACCCATTGACATATTTAGAGAAAGTCACCAAAGTATCCTCCTCTATCGCACACCTTCCCATAAGTCCCTCAAAATGCGATGTGTAATCCTCAATACTGGCGGTGCCCTGTCTTAGATTATGCCACTGCTCTAACAAAGTCTTTCTATGGGAAGAGAGAAGATACTTCTCCTTTAACCTTCGTCTCATCTCAGCCCAAGTGACTATTGGACCTTCTCCTAAGCGCTCTAATTTACGCAACACACCCTGCCAATAGCATTTAGCGTTGCTTGTTAAAATCATCCTAGCAAAGCGAACGCGCTGGAAGTCAGTCATTCCATACCAGTCACAATATTATTCTATATCATTCAACCAATCTAGAAAGATAATAGGATCAGTCCTACCATCAAAACTGGGAGCGTCAAGTTTCACCCTTGTGGTGATATCTCTAGGCTCGTTATGGAAATTTCTAGGTTGTTTATGTTGGGCATCCTGATATCTACCATAGTGTCCTCTCGGCCTATAATCATACTCCAAATCATCCTCAAATGGATCATCGGGAGGACCAAAGTCCTCTACGTGTTGCCTAGGGACTCGTGCTTGTCTAAAGTGGTTAGGGAGGGGAAAGATTCCTGCTTGAGGATCCGTGGGCCGCCTATTGGGTTGTTTAATGATCGGGGGATCATTGGCAACATCCCTGGGGTCGTGAACTCTATCCTGACCTCTAGACTGGGCTAACTCATCTCGAAGTGCTATTATGGACTCACGGAGTGTGGTAAACTCAATCTTAGTTTCACGATCAAATCTGGTAAATGACTCTTTCCAAGTGCTTATGTCTTAGATTATGTCACTGCTCTAACAAAATTTTTCTATGGGAAAAGGAAAGATACTTCTCCTTTAACCTTCGTCTCATATCAGCCCAAGTGACTATTGGACCTTCTCCTAAGCGCTCTAATTTACACAACACACCCTGCCAATAACATTTAGCGTTGCTTGTCAATTTTATCCTAGCAAAGCGAACGCGCTGGAAGTCAGTCATTCCATACCAGTCATAGTATTCCTCTATATCATTCAACCAATCTAGAAAGATAATAGGATCAGTCCTACCATCAAAACTGGGAGCGTCAAGTTTCACCCTCGTGGTGATATCTCTAGGCTCGTCATGGAAATTCCTAGGTTGAATGTTGGGCATCCTGATATCTACCATGGTGTCCTCTCGGCCTATAATCATACTCTAAATCATCCTCAAATGGATCATCGGGAGGACCAAAGTCCTCTACGTGTTGCCTAGGGACTGGTGCTTGTCTAAAGTGGTTAAGGAGGGTAAGGATTCCTGCTTGAGGATCCGTGGGCTGCCCATTGGGTTGTTAAACAATCGAGGGATAAGGCAACATCCCCGGGGTCATGAACTCTATCCTAACCTCTAGACTGGGATAACTCTTCTCGAAGTGTTGTTATGGACTGACGGAGTGTGGTAAACTCAATTTTAGTTTCACGATCAAATCTGGTAATTGACTCTTTCAAAGTGCTTATGTCTTTCTGGACGTTGGTCGTATCTTGCTTTAGGACTATGCAGCGGTTAGTCAAAGTCATGGCAAAAAATAGGCAATGGTGAAGGTAGGGTGGATGTGTGGTAAATGCTGACACTTCTTAAATTACTTAAATTAGAAAGACAAATTAAGAAAACTGAAATAAAATGAAGAAAAAATGCAAGTTGCGTGCCTAAGTATGAAAGAGGTGAAATAGGGAATGAAAATGCAATGAGTGTGTGAAAAATATCAGAAAGGTGGCCTAGAGTTTGAAAAAAATAATAATAAGGAAAGGAAACAATAAAGAAAAAATGACAAGAGTAAAGGTTTTTTTTTTTTTTTTTAACTGTTGGAAAATGATAAAAGGCTTAAAAAGGGACCTAACACAAATTTAATAAGCTACCAACTAATTGAAAGAAAACTCACAATTTTTCAATGAAAATGAGATGTGTACCGTTCACCGAGGCGCAATGATGTGTAAAACTCCACTGTAGAGGTCGAATTGACCCAAATGGACCGCAAAATCGGAACAGGGACATCGAAAAATGCTAGGAAGGCTACGGGGGTCAAAATTGTAATTTCTAAAAAGTTGATGGGCCAAACTATAATATTCAAAAAGTTTAGGGGCTAAAATGTAATTTCCAGAAAATTGAGGGGCTAAACTGTAATTTCTAGAAACTTGAGGGGCCAAACTGTAATTTCCAGAAACTTGAAGGGCCAAACTGTAATTTCCATAAAATTGAGGGGCCAAACTGCAATTTCCAGAAAGATTAGGGGCAAAACGATAATGTCTAGAAAGTTTGAGGGGCAAACTGTAATTTTCGAAAAAGCTATGACATTAGCTGACACTCAGCTGACACGTGGCAGCCAACGGTCAAAGGTTGACCGAGTTGGGTCAACGAGTAAAAATTCTGGGTCAATAGGTCGGGTCGACAACCAGATCGGGTCAGAGCCGAGCCGAGCCGGAACTATCTAGCTGAGTCGAGCCAGTGAAGAGGTGAGCTAAGCCGCGCGTGGACAGACGCGGAGCCAATGCTAGGAAGTGAGGCGCGTGGATCTCATGCGCCAAACGCAGGCCGCACATGAGGGCGCGTGGGGTACTTTTCCGACGATTGTTTGCTTCCGGTGGTTTCGGCGACTGGGGGTCTGTGTAGAGGTGGTCTGGTGGTGTGGGCAGCCGTGTAGGGTGGTGTTTTGAGGTGGTGCAGGGGCGCAGGTCTCTTTGTGTATATATATATATATATAGGGACAGATTCCCCTTACACCCTATTTTGACACCTATGTTTACACCTCGTTTTCAAATACCATTGTAGATAGAATATTTTGAGAAACCAACCGTTAGATTAGATACTTATCTTATGTTTGTCATGTATGAAAAAATTGAAGTGATCCAACGGTTAGTTTTTGAAAAATATCATTTTGAAGAACTATTATTATTTTTATTAATGAAAAATATAACAATTTTTTATAGTGACATATCTTAAAATCTAACCGTTGGACCACTATAATTTTTGGTATACATGATATGCAAAAGAAAGGTATTGAATCCAACGGTCGGATGGTCGGTTCGTCAAAATATCTATCATAGATAGTGTTTTCAAAATGAGGTGTAAACATGAGTGTCAAAATAGGGTGTAAGGGGAACTTGAACCATATATATATATATATATATATATATAGTGTGAGGGTTTCCAAGCACTCGAATATGGTGAATAGGGAGCCAGCGAGTGGGTATGGTTTGATAGTGAAAAGTTGGATCGCAATTATGCTTTGATACCAATTGATGAGACTTGAATACCAAGAAAAGAAATAGAGGAAAAGAGAGAGAAATAGAGAGAGAAATTAGAGAGAAATAAGAATATTAGGGAAAAAAGGAGAGAAAGAGAGAGAACTCAGAATATTAGGGAGAAAATTCATTAATCATCAAGTCTAACCAAAATAAAGGGTTTACTCCCTTTATATAGAAAACAATCCTACTCCTATAAGGAAACTAATTAAAACAATTCTACTTCCACAAGGAAACTAATAAAAAGAAATTACAACCAAATAGAAATAGCGTAACTAGAATAAAAATAAATAATAACTAATCCTATCCTTATGCATCATGATCCACATCACTTGTCTTTTTACAGCCGTCCAAGCATAAAACACCACCTTTGGAGGTACTTCTGTCATCCACTTTGTTCACTGGAAAGTTCTGTTTCCACTACCAAGAAGTGTCTTAGAGAAAGATTTAAACAGAGAACACTCCATTCCTTCTCCACCCCTGCCCCCGCCCTCCACACACCGTCTTGTCTTCTCTCAACTTTAACTGAATAGATTTGCTCAAAGAAATCAACTACTCTTTGAAGCTCCCCGATCATGGCAATTCCTCTCAAAGGTGATGTTCCAACTCAAACTTTCTCCTGTGCATACTAAACAATCTACAACCATTAACCATAGCATCCTTCGACATGCAATCTCAAATAAGTCTGGAAAGACCTCCCTAAGAGGTCTCCCACCATACCAAACATCTCCCCAAAACCCAACTCTCAAACCCCCTCCCACTTGAAACCACACCTCCTTCACAAATTTATCAATACCATGCATAATCGCTTTCCACAACCCCACACCATAACTCCCTCTCACCTTCCTACTCCACCAATCCCTCTCCTCACTACTCCACCAATCCCTCTCCTACTCCACCAATTTTATAACGTTACACGTTAACTCATTTGGACCAAAAGTTGCTACAAACTACAAACCTAATCAACGAAGGAGCTATTTCTTGAACCAAATGGTTTGAGAGTTTGGTCTAGTTTGGGCTTAAGCAAACTGAATTTTTCTTCTCTTATCTGTTTTAACTTTTTTTTTTCTTTTTTTTTTTTAATCAGGAAAAATTATTAAAACAAAAGAAAGGAAAAGAACCCCTGTACACGTGAGGTATACAAAAAAAAAAAACAACAAAGTCAAAGAATTGAGAAAGAGATGAAAAGTGATCTGGGTATCAAAAACTTCCGGCCCTTTCCACACACACACACACACACAAAAGAGGGAGGTGCTAGCAACCCTATTCTTTAAGACCTCTATGATACCAATACTTATCTGGCCATCCATCTTGGCGTTGGCCATAGCCATGCCTTAATACACAAGGTCCTCACTATGTATAAATCAGGCATCCCCACCTGTTCTGACCTTTAGTTTCTTCTTCTTCTGCCACTTGCTCAAATTGATCCATCTTGTATCCTGCATTCCTGCTAGTTCTTGAAGCCAATTAAGGAAAGTAAAGAACTGAAAAGGTAATCAGCTTATGTATGTCTCGTTAGATAAGAAATGTCCACTTTTCAGATATTGCCAATTGTTGTCCTCAGTTCACCTTACATAGTTCCCATTTCATCTTTTCGCACTCTATCTTCGTTCAATCTCATTAAGCTTTGAGATTACTCAGTTTAGACAACCATTCTTCCTAATATAATTTCTACTAATATGACCTCTTCATTTGTGCTCTTTAACTGACACATTTAGCACTCATTTATAACATTTCATGCACTGTTTGGAACTCAGTACAGCTAAATGCTACTAGGATTTTTATTCTAACGCAAAACTTTATATCAATTGTATTCAATTTCAACTCCAACAGATTACATATGAGATATCCTGGCCCACCATATTTTGCACCACAGAATAGATTTCAGATCAGTTTGTAAAGACTGGTAATTTTGGTGCCAGGCTAGTAGCCAGACCAGAGCCTCCCTTATAGTGTTTTTGATTACTACGCATTCCTGCACTTGATATATATCCTTGCAACGGTGATGGATTAAAAACAAGCCAATAACTCAATAAGACACATAAGAAATCCTATAAAACCATTTTGCTTGGTTGGAGATCTTCCTGATAGATATATTGCCTTGCTTAAAGCCACTGTTTATTCAGATGGGATCAGTGTGGAGACAGTTAAATGAGCTACTGATGTGATAAATTTTTAAAGGAAGCTAATTGATTAACAAAGATATAGAATTGGGTTTCTCTGCATGAAACCAATCCAAGATGCTATACATGGTTTCTTATGATTTCGCCCCTGCATATGGGTGAATAACCTTCATGAAGGGGCCCCTTCATGCAGGGGGCATAAGTTATGTTGGATTCTTAAATTTTTTGGTAACTAATTTTCTGAAAGTAGTATTGAAAAAAGATGGAAGGACAAAAAGGCCCAACTTAAACAGAAATGATCTATGGTGGATGCTGTCAATATTTTTTTGCTATGTTATTGATTTCAGATAGAGGTTTGACCATATATTATGTATCATAAACAAATTTGTTCATCACTAACTTTTTAAGGCCTATGACTGTCAATGAACAACACGTTACGGAGTATAGTAGAACAGCTTTACACAAATTTAGTCCAGATATTTAACTGAACAAAATGCAAGAGAGCATCAATCAAGAAACAACTAATACTTTATACATCTATAGCAGCTAAAAGGCAGCCGATGCATTAAATCAATTATAAGAAGTGCCATAGTGGAAAAGTGCCTACTGCAATAACTCTAACAGTACCTTTTTTGTCCCAAACAATACCATACTGAGCACAGTGAACCATGTCAAATGACAGTGATGGATATGGAAGTTGTCTTGAAATGAAGTTTCCAACCATTGCTGGAAGGCCACTCAAGTGCCAATTGAACTTGGCTACCAGTTGCTTCATATTCCGCAATACAAACAGCCATTAACTTTAGTGAGTCTAAATGAGCCCCAAAGCTACCGAACCCACAACCAATATCTAGTACAGTACGCACCTGTTCAACAAATGCCAACCTCTTAAACCCAACAGTGCCACCATAAGGAACAAGTGAGAATAAAATATCATCAAAAGAAAAGGGAAGACTTACACCAGCTTGAGGAAATTCAGAATCACTTCCCAGCCCTATCATCTCCGCAATTTGGCGAGAGTAATCTTTGACGCCATCAAAGTTCAGTCCATCCTCAGAGTGAAATGCAATTTGATTCTCTTCTAGTAACATTAACCTAAAAAATTCAAAAGAGATAAAAATAAATAAATAAAAATATCATATAAATATATAGTAACTAGCTCACCAAACCAACGAAGAATTTACATCAAAGAAACCTTCACAGTTCGCATACAGTATGGGTAAGGCTTAAATCACTCTTGTAAATAATGGAGTTCTATTTAACATTTCACTAGTTTCACAACATCCTAGTTATCGTTGACCAAGAAGATGTACCTTTTCGTCATGCTTCCAGAAGAAAGGAACTGGTCCTTTGTTATCTTCACATTTCCACTCCATATCACATCCCTACCAGCTGGCCATCTCAGGGGGAATCTTCTAGTCCTTAGGAGGGCGAACCAAAAAGTGATGTCCTCCTCGTGATACTTCACAGTGCCGATCAAACTCCTCCCCATCCTTAAACCCCGCTAATAAATTTGCTGAAACATTGTAGCACGGTATGTAGTTTTCTCTCTTTGCCACAAAGACTAAGTTCCCTCCATATCACATCCCTACCAAAATTTATCATTTTGTACATTTTTTACTTTCCAATATTATTTTTATATTTTAAATATAAAATTTCAAATTTTGAAAGGTTTTACACTCCACGTCTCACTTACGCTCTCCATCCCATGAAATGTAAAATGCCTCGTCCAAAAAAATCCAAATAGAGAATTCAAACTCCAATACTTTTGCCTCCTAAAACTTTGACATAAACTAGCAAAAACATATATAAATTAAGATCCACTTCCATAGAATCAAATTGGGTCCACTTAAGTTACTCTCATGGCTCAATTGCTCTATTTCTTCTCCTCTCTCTAGTGGCCATTTTCTCCCCATATCTCGTGAATATATCTGCCAAATCAAACAACCCCACCTCTCTTAACTTCTTTCCCACCTCCTCAAACATAACCACACCTTCCTCATTTGAATAATAATGCAAAAATTTATTGTAATCAAATCTAGGCACCTCTTGTCCTCTATTCATCACTCTGTCCACATACTTTGTGGCTTCTAGTGACTTACCTGCCTTAACCAAACCTCCAACAAAAATGGAGTCAAAATTCACAATTGGGTCATGTCCCTTCCTCCCTCTCTTCCCTAAATGCCCTTGCAATAACATGATATAAGTATGCATTGTAGGCTCACACCCTCTCTTTATCATCTCTCTAAAAACTTGAGTTGCTTCTCCTGCCTTCCTCAATCTCAAAAACCCACAAATCAATCCATGGAACACACTTACATCTGGTTTCTCAATTCCTTCCATAATCATACAAGCCTCTCTAACTCTACCTTTCGTTAACAGCCCGTAAATTATCGATGCCAATGTGGTATTATCAGCTTGAATCCCTCTCTTGCGCATTTCCTCAAACACCATGTAAGCACTCCCAATGTTGCCTCTCTTGCACATCCACTGTATCACAAGCCTATAAAACGAAAGACCCAGATCATCAATCCGTTTCGACTTCATCATCTGAAAAAGCTTCATTGCCTCATCGTACCGATTCGTCTTAAAAAGGGTCTCAATCATTTTCTCAACCGCATCAATATCTGGTTCAAAACCTTCATCCACCATCAAATTCCACACTTTAGAGGCTTCAATCAAATCACCCACATCACAAAACCCTTTCACCAAGTACTTATAAGTAACCTCACTTGGCTCAATCCAATCCTTCAACTTCAACACAATAAATTTGGCCTCAACCACAAGCTTACACCTACACAAACTCTCAACCACCTTATTCAAAGTCTCCAAACTATACTTAACTTGATGAGCATTCATCAAATGAAAAAACTCAACACACTTCTTCATCTCTCTAGCCGAAGCTAAAGTCCTTAAAGCAATCCTAAAAGTAGTATCATTTACTAGCCTTCGATTTGCCATCTCTAACAAAACTTGCCAGAAAATATCGATGTTTCGAGACTTTCCGATAACGTCCAGCATCTTGTTGAAGGTGATGGAGGTGTGGATGAATTGGGGTTGTTGGGTTTGGGTGAATTGGAAGAAATTGTAAACGGGTCTCCAAGAATATGGGAATTTGTTGCAGACTTGGAGGAAAAATTCGTGGGTGAGAAAGAAATCGCAGGATTTGAGGTGGGTGTGGAGTTTGGAGTGGGGAGAGTGTTGTTGTTGGTAAAGGACTGTGCAGACTCGGAGGAGGTGAGTTGGGTTCACAACTGTGGTGAGTTGGGGGTGAGTTGGGGTGGTGGTTAAGGGACGGAAGTGGTGGTGAGAGAAGAGGTTTATGAGAGGTTTAGTGATTGTTGTTCTTCTGATGTTCATAGAGAGAGAGTGAGAGAGAGAATGCCTTGTTTAAGAAATTTAAGAGGAGGATGCAACCAGAGATGTGTTGTAGGAACCAGAAAGCCAAAAGAAGAAGAGGAAATGGTACTGGAAAAATAGAAATAAAAGAGAAGGGCGTCGCCCCACAACAGAAGGATTGAACAAATGACAAATCCAACCTACACAGTACACACACGTTGCTTTTACTCACGATTTGCGCGCTTCTCTTTTCAAACCCTATCTAACGGTCCAGATCCGGTCTTCTTTCCCCTAACTTAATCGACCTTTAACAAACACCACCCCCCCCCCCCCCGCACCCTCCTTTTTATTTAAGGAAAAATGACCAAAAGGACCCTATGTAGGATCTTATTTATCAAGAAGTCCAATGAACATGATTCTATACCAATTATCCCCTACATGTCAAATTTAAAGTCAACTATGTAGGATCTTATTTATCAAGAAGTCCAATGAACATGATTCTATACCAATTATTCCCTACATGTCAAATTTAAAGTAAACTTTTAGCTTTATTTGTCTATTATACCTCATTCCATATTTTTAGCAAGTTGTTAATGTTACCATATTGATGAATGTCATTTATTTGAATTATATGCTGATTATTATTTGGATATAGTAAGTTTTTTTTTTTTTTTTTTTTTTAATTCTGATTGCCTCATCTCAGTTGGAGTGTATTTGATTTTTCAAATATAGTAAGTTTTTTTTTTTTTTTAATTTGAATTTTGATTCTAGATTTTCAACCGCCGAATGTCAGTCGGAGTTTATTGGATTTTCCAATTTCCGGTGATTATTTTTCATTGAAACACAATTTTTATCTTGATTCGAAAGTTCCTAGCATTTTC
>JAESVK010000964.1:331830-392176 GCA_017140935.1 Hamamelis virginiana
CATTGAAACACAATTTTTATCTTGATTCGAAAGTTCCTAGCATTTTCTATTTATGGAAAAATTTGTTTTAATGGGTTATGTTGAACCTAATATACATATTATACAGCTTTTGTATTTGTTATGTTCAAATTTGAGTTTCGGTAATTGTAAACTACGATTTTATTTGGTTTGTGTTGAGCCTTGTATACTTGATACTAGTTAGAAATGTTATGTTGGGTTCCGTCAAATCTTGCCTATTTGGATTTGGATGAGTTTTGTATACATGCTATTACCATTTTATGCTATTAGGCTATGTTATTGTGGCTTGTTTGGGTAGGAATATAAGGTTAGGTGCTGGTAAAACCCATTTTTATTGGGTTTTGATGAAAAATGTTATCATGGTATTAGTCTTGTATACATTCAATTAGGACTTAGGCTTGTTTTTTTTTTTTGGTGCCATTATTTCACGCTATCCGGATTATGGGTTTTATGGTGCCTTTAATTTATTTTTTAAAGAATCAAACATGTATTCCATGTATATTACAACCATATGGTTAATAAACATGAAAATAAGTTGTATCAATGGACAATTATATATCATTCTCATCACTCACCTCTTTGTAGTTCAAAAAATTCATGTAAACAGCCATAGTTTCTCCATCCAATGTGACTTCATAAATATGTACAATTTTCATTCCTCCCAAATCAATTTTTATAAAAAATTGAGAGACCATGCAACCTATTAATATGAAATCAATCTCCATTCTAACAATTATACATTTAAACAGTTAACACCAACCAACTAATTCAAGACAAAATTGAATTTGTTAAAAAATAAAAACTACATATTATAGTCATTTTATATTAATTGTTAAACATAAAAATTGGCAAATTCCTTGGACTATGCAAAATCATCATTTGTAGAGCTATGTTTTTTTCCCCTGTGAGCTAGCCAAGATCTCAATGGATCTTCAACGAATGTATTAATCATTTCAACACGGAACTTTCGAACATCTGAAACTGAAATAGTATCTGGGAGGATAGTTCGTGTAGTAAGTTGAGGTTTATCCGTTTGATTGGCATTGAACACATTACCTCGCTCCTCCACATGGCCATGTTCAGACAATAATTTCATATAGAGGCACACAAACATGCCACAATCCAACCTGAAAATTTTTATAAAAACCTTGACTAGATAGCAATACATATGTACAAGTAATAAATTCTTTATAAAAAGAAAAATTAGTATTCTAAATCGAATAAGATACTTAATCCAACATGCCATTTTAAAATGAGGATTTCATTATTAACCTATACACGTATACATGTATACGTGTAAGTAATGATTGCATATAAATATTAAGAGTCATGTATACAAGTATACATGTATACAAGTGAGAATAGCTACCATCAAAATGGTAAACATGCTAGATGTCAAACTGAAAATATTTTATATTAGTCATGTCACATATATACATCACCTATAATTCTATATTAGTAAGACCTAATTATAGAACAAATAAATTCTAGAATTTGGATGTTTCCCTGTTTGAACTTATATTGTTTAACCACAAATAGTAATTTATACTTACAATCCAAATCTTTGTTGTGGGCATTTTAGATCATTAAAAATAGGCAAAAACTCCTGTGTCCCATCTAGCTCTTTAGTATCATGAATATTGTAGAACTCCTCCACATACATTTTCTTTATAGTCAAAAAGGAGAAGATATATCATGCATCAAGTTTATTTATTTTTTTGAAATAACCTAGAAATGTATACATGATAAAAACAATATAAATGTATACATGTGTAAAGTAAACATAGGTTCTTGAAGTACACCTTTACTGTGACAAACCCTAATTCTTCCCATTAAAAAAAATATAGCTTTCGAAAAACAAATGTTGACAAGGTCGTTTGTTTTTTCACACATTTTTTTCCCAAATAAATATTACAAACATGTATACATGTATACATTTGATCAAAACCTAATATTTAGAAAAATCCAATCTTTATTGAAAAAAAATCATTAATTTCTTCACCTAAATGTGATAAAGATCATATCTTTTCTCGAAAAAAATCCACAAAAAAATTAAAAAATCTTTTATAGCAGATAAATCAATCCTTAATTTGTATTTTAAAATATGTATACATTAAAGCCAAACGTGTATACTATTATGGATTGGTCCAGAAATGAGCATCAGCTATGTTTTTTCTTTAATCAAAGATTTTATGTGCAAAAAATAACAAAAATATATTGTAAACCCCAAAATTGCATGAAAAAACGTAAGATTTTTAATAATATCAAAACTTTCTTAACCTAATGACATAAATATTAAAACTTTTCAAAATATCAGTTCTATAAGACGTTAAAAATCGCGATTTTTGTGAAAACCCAACAAGAAAAATGGTGTATACATGTATACACTAAACCCAAACGTGTATACATATTATGGATTGGTCCAGAAATGAGCATCAGCTTTGTTTTTTCTTTATTCGAAGATTTTTGTGCAAAAAATTACAAAAATATCTTGTAAACCCCAAAATCGCATGAAAAAACTTAAGATTTTCAATAAAGATCAAAACTTTCTTAACCTAATGACATAAAGATTAAAACTTTTCACAATGTCGGTTCTATAAGACGCTAAAAATCGTGATTTCTGTGATAACCCAACAAGAAAAATGGTGTATAGATGTACACACCACCAATTGTTGCAATATTTTTCAAAAAACCCATTTTTTGAACCACAAAAAACAACATGTATATGCAGGAATCCTAACAAAAATTCGAAACAGAACAAAAAAATCGAAACAGAACCGTAATACATACTTGTTTTCGCCGTCTCTATCTTCTTCCCCTTCAAAACCAAGTTAGATGGTTTCCTCATTGCCATATTTTTCTTGTTCGTCATGCCGAAGAACAGATGATGTCGGTCGTTGGAACAAACAGGTTTTTTGGATGCTCTCGCCAACGGGACTCTGGTAAGTGAGAAATATCATCTCCTGAAATTTTGGTTCATGTAGCAATAGTGGACTTTCAAAAGGATTTCAGTTACCTATATTGGTGGCAACTAAAGAGGAAACTGAATAAAGAAGCTCGTTTTCGAATTCTAATGCATACATGGCTGGGGGCATTTTAGTCCATTAATTCTACTTATTGCCGGTTTCTATTTGCTTCTATATATGAGGGGGTTCTTGGTAAAGGCCTATTATATCAAGGTTCTTTTAGTATAAATCCCTTTATTTAATCCCCCCAAAATTTTATCATCACTTCCCCCTATTTTCTCTCTCTCTCTCTCAACAATGTCGACGGAGAAGGAAAAAGAGACTCATGTTTACATGGCCAAGCTCGCCAAACAAGCTGAACGATACGAAGGTAACGTCTCCACCTTCATTTCCTTATTTTCTATTTCTCCACCTTTACATCTATGTATGCGCTAATGTCTTTTCTTAAACCATAGTCAATTCTCTACTTTTCTCAACACCTCAATCTATGTTCTTGTTCTTTTCTTTTCTTTTTTTTTCCTTTTTTGCCTTCCTCTTGTATTTGTTGCATCTTCAACTTGGATTGAACCATTTTTTTATACTAACTAATTATATCGTTTGTCTTTATTCCTGATATTGTCATGTTCAAACCATTTTAGATGGCTTTTGTTGGGGATATATACTAAAAGCCATGCTTTTACGTAATAGACCTTAGTATTTATTTATTAATGAATTCTGGTATTGCATTTTAAATGAGAATTTGTATGAGCTATGTTTGCATTATATTATCTTTTAATGTTATGCATGTTTGTCTTTTATTCTAAATAGTAAATAATCTGGTATGTAGAGTTCAGCTTACACACAGAAGATCAGATCATCAGTTCTTGTAGAATATAAGCCTATTAGTTCACAGTCTTATATGGAACTGGACACATCATCGGTAAGATTGTAGCATAAAGATTTCAGTATGTCTGTCTTGACTACGGGGAATGGTTTAGTTCCAACTTCTTGTGCTAGTACACTTGTGTGTATTGAACGGGACTGTCTTGAGGTAATTGTTTTCAACTGATATGAAAGACAATTAATACCTCATAGTTATTATGAATACTTATGCTCTTAATCCCGAAATATTTAATATGCACATACACTTAGTATTTGTTATCTTGATTCATATAGAGTGAGATCTTTTATGGGTAAATAAACTCGGTGAGTTGGGTAACGACATTAAGCGTATGGTGTCTATTAATTATTAACGAATCCACGTCCTGTAATATGAATTGATGATACCCCCTTGAGGATGCTTATAAGTTTTGATTATGTCAAACCCTGCAGGTGGATTTTGTATCCGACATATCAAATAAGTTAAGTGGAAGGTCTCAAGGAGATTAATAGATGTTGATTAAATAAAATTGGCAGTAATTTAATTTAATCAATAGGTATATGTAATCTTAACGTGGAGAGATTAATAAGTATTTAATAACAAAGAGCTCGAAATAGAATTTCAAATAAACGAGGGAGTGCAATTATAATTCTTTAGTGGAATGAATTATAATTAATATTTATATTAGGAGTCCAAAACTTATTTGTTTCTAGGTCCCTACCGTATCCTATTTATTTCCACATTGGGCACCCTCTAGGTGAGACGAAATATTATTTCTAAACCCTAGAGGAAGTCGCCTAATAAGTAGAGCAGAAAGAAAGCCACTCTTTCTTCACTTTCTAGCATAGGAGGAATACGGTAGAAGGCTTGAAGAGCTCGAGCATATTTCTACAGTTCATGATTCATTGAGATTAATCCAGACAAATCTCAAAGGTACGGATTCATCTCTTTATTGTAAAGGATTCAGATTTAATTTTTATGGCATGATCTATATGCACTATCACGAGTTCGTGGCATTTCCGTTCTCTCCAGCTTTCTCTCACATTTTCCTTAATTTGTCCTGCCTATAGTATCTCACCATTGGATTGATCTTTATATATATATATATAAATGCTCTTATCAGCAAATGCTTATTTTAGCATAAAATGCACAAAGAATAGTGGTCGTTGGATTGAAGAAGGGAGTCGATGAACAGGCTGATCAAAACACTAATTTAAATGACCCGCGAGATGCTACGAACCACGTGTTTCGACCCGGGCAAATCAGCCCCAAATCGCAAGCTCCAAATCGCCTTTCAGCAGTGAAAAAGACGATCGTTCATCCACCATCTCCGATCGGTATCTCCATCTCCGGCGGAAATGGAAGCTGCAAACCCCCCCTCCATTCATTTTTCTCCCTCTCCTTACTTACGCTCTCTCATCTTGTTCTTTCTCCCTCAAACCATCCACGCAGGTATATTATTGGATCCACTGTTGCAGACACCCATTGACGTTTCATGGCTGCCAACGCACGGAATTAATTTTTTTTGAACACCCAAATGCTTCTCGGTACAGTACTCTCTCTCTCACCTCTGCACTCTATCTCGTTCCTGGGGCACCATCATTGCCGACCACGCACTACTATTTATCTTCTCTATTTTTTTCTCAAAAGCCCACAGTTCACCTCCATGGCTCCATTATTTTAGCATCAAGCAGCTGCTTATTCTGCTTATGTCCCTTACGCATCCCCAATAAAATGGGTTATGATTTAAGCTACCAAAGAACCCAAGAGTGATATCCTGTTTTTATTTTTTATTTTTGTAGTTTAGGTGAACAAAGAATGTTCTATTGGTGAGATCGAGTAAACTGCCTCCATTATTTGTGACGACACCGATGCCAGTGATGGTGGATCCCAAAACATATGTGCATGGATAGTTTGAGGGAGCAAGAGAGGGAAGAGAGAGAGAGAGAGATGAATTTGATATTTAGGGCAAAAATAGAGGGGAATAAATGATTGAAGAGGAAAATACCGATCGGAGCTTGCGATTTGGGTCTGGGGCTGAATGGGAGCAGCTGATTTGGGGTTTTACGATTTGCCCGAGTCGAAACACGCAGGTCGTAGCATCTCGCGGGTCATTTAAGTGAGTTTTTTGATTAGCCGTTCATCCACTCCCTTCTTCAATCCAACGACCACTGTTCTTTGTGCATTTTATGCTAAAATCAGCATTTGCTGATAAGAGCATTTCTCTCTCTCTCTCTCTATATATATAGAGAGAGAGAGCGCTGCTAATATCATGTGCACCTCATGCATCTTACATTAGGTGCCCTATTGTAGAGCTACTTATGATGAAAATTTTGGAAATTGACCGTTTGATTGGATACCCATATCATATATGTCATGCCTGCCAAAAGTGATGAAAATTTTGGAAAATTGACAGTTGGATTGGATACCCCTATCATATATGTCATGCCTGCCAAAAATCGCAGTAATCCAATGGTTGGTTTTTGAAATATGTAACTTTGAAAAACTGCGACTTTTTTGTTCTTTAAGATGTTATATTTTTTTATAGTCAGTTTTCTAAGAAACCAACTGCTGGATCACTGTGACTTTTGGTAGACATGACATACATGATAGGGGTATCTAATCCAACAGTCAGTTTTTCAAAATTTTCACTACAAGTGGCTATAGAAGAGGGCACCTGATGCTAGCAGCTTTGTATATATATATATATATATATATATATATATATATGGGTCCAGACCCCATTTGGATAAATACGGTCCACTCCTCATTGGGATAGTTGGGACACGTATTTTGAAAAATCGATCGTTGGATTAGATACTCCTGTTACGTATGTCATGTTTGCCAAAAATCACAGTGATCCAACGGTTGGTTTCTAAGAAAACTGACTGTGAAAAAACCTGACATTTTTACAGACAAAGTGTTTGTCAAAAAGTCACGGAAGATTAAAAGTCGCAGAAGATTAATTATTTGCTTGGAATCTGACCAAGTTGAAGATGTCATCTGGAAGCTGTAGATTAAAAGTCGCAGAAGAAGCTGCAGTCATTTTTTGCCAAGGTGTTTGTAGCAATCCATTCATCCTTTTTTTTTCTCTCTCCCTGTCTCTCCCTTCCTATTTTCTTTTCTTTTTTTACGGTTTCCTTATTTCTTTATTGTTTTGATATTTTGCTTTAAAGTCCTTTGTACTGAACAAAAACTGCTCTTGAAGAGAGGAAAGTTGATTGGCCACGAAATGTAAGAGAAGATTTTATTGTAACTCTCTTGTCAGTTTGTACACATGTTTTATTTTTCTTATTTATTTGTTTTTATTCGGGGTGGAGTATTTTTTCAGTGCTTGTTTGGCAGCTATTAGAATTAGGTTCCAACTTCCAACAGTACAAGAAATGTAACAATGCCAGGGAAAATTTGTTCATTTTGCGTAATCGTATCCGATGACCATTTCAATGACTTTCTACATTATCTGTATCATTTAAAGAGCTAGCCCCAATTTTTATGTACATAAACCAAAGTCTAAAAAACTCGCCTCGAAGCGAAGCAGACCAAAAACAGGGCCTTAAAAAAAAGGCAATTAGGCAGGAAGTCCCACCTCATAAATATTTCATGTGAAAAGTCCCCAACGAATTGTTTCTTGAGAAAAGTCCCTTTACCATGTTTGTAACTAAAATTACCCTCCCTTATCTTTTCACCCATCCGTGATTAGCTAGGTTCATTTTTTTTTTCACCTTCTTTTAAGCGAAAGAGAAGAGAAAGACGAAGAGAAGCAGAGAGAGAGAGGAGAGAGTGAGAAAGATAGAGATGCTTGAAGAGCTATTGTGCTCTTCTTTCTTCTTTCTTCTTCTTTTAAGCTGTTGTGCTTGAGGTTTTCAGATTCAATGCACCCATAGCTATTGGTTTGTTGCATTCACGTGGAATACTCTCATATAAAGGGCTCACCCATCACTAAATCGAAGCTCATTGACAGAGGTGAGATCACGTGCAACTTTTGATATGTATCATATCTTATGGTGGTTTTTCCATCCGATTCACTCTCAACCTCCATATGCAACAAGATCTAGAACCTTCATTGTGCTTTAAATCTTCAGATCTGCATCATATCCCACTAGCAATAGAAACATTAGCACATGCTTGGAAGTTGCAGATAATCTGACGGGAAGTAAAGAGAGACGGAGAGAAGCAGAGAGAGAGAGATATAACATTTCTGCTATTGCTCTCACCGGTGATGATTGTGTCTCTCTCTTTTATAGAACATTGGATCCACATATTCTAATTGATTTGAATAAACTGCATTTTCTAGAACATAGATCCAATTTTTGGTGGTGATTGTGCAATATGTGATTGATTATGTAATTGATTTCATGTTTTTGGTGGTGATTATGTAATTGTTGAGGCCTGGCCTAATGCAATTTTGCAATTATGACCTTTAATTTCACTATGATCGGAATCTTGATCTCGGAAGGTTTGATCGAAAAGCCGGGAAGGTGAGAACTGAGAAAGCTTCATTGGGGTCTGATTACCGCTAGGAATGTGAGAACCGAGGAAGGTGCAAAAACTATAGAGAATGGTGAGAGCTAGGATCCAATTACCGCCGGGATCTACTGCTCATCGTTATTAGAGAGCAGAGATCGCTTATCTAATCATCAGTGAGTGTGCATTTTCTTCTTCTTCTTCTTCTTTTTCTTCACCACAGTAATCACAGCACAATAAAAATACATGCAAGCACAGTACACAGTAAAAAATACATGCAGGCATAGTAAAAATACGTGCAGTATATTATGCATGGAGAAAGTAGCCGGATGTAAAAACAAAAAAAAAACAAAAAAACAAAAACCACAGTATACAGTAAAAATTCAAAAAACAATAGAAGAAAAATTCAAAAACCATAGTGAAAATCCAAAAAACACAGCGTTTTCACTGCATTTTGAGTGTTTTCACTGTATTTTTGTCTTTTTTTAAAATAAAATGAATTAAAAAATATTGACAGAGAAAATACTCAAATGTAGTGAAAACCCAAAAAACACAGTGTTTTCACTGCATTTTGGGTTTTTTAAAAAAATAAAAATAAATGAAGTGAATTAAAAAAAAATTGTGATCAATTCAAAAAAAAAAAGTGCATTGAAAATACAGTAAAAACAAAAGGTAAAACACTGAGAAAACAATAGTGTAGTGAAAATACAGTGCAGCGAAAACACTGTGAAAAAAAAAAAGTGCAGTAAAAACACAGTAAAAATACAGTGAAAATATAGTACAACGAAAACGCAGTAAAAAAAAATTGCATTGAAAACACATTGAAAATGCAGGGCAGTAAAAATACAGTGAAAATAAAAAGTGCAGTGAAAATACTGTCATTGGGTGTGTTTTCACTGTGTTGGTGTTTTCATTGTATTGGATGTAGTTCTGCCATTTTGAAAAATATTTTTAAAAGATTTGGACTTTTCACATGAAATAATTTTTCAATAGGACCTTACGAAGGAAGAAAATTTTAGGAGGACTTTTCACATTAAACTTTTATTTAGTAGACCTATCACCAAAATTCCCTAAAAAAAAAATAGCCAGGGTTTTTTCAAGGCCTACGTTCAAGAGTGGGGTTTATGTTCTAGGTGCCTCTTTTGCACCATTTACACCTCGATTTCCAACTGAAATCTAGTTTATTAGCATTAAAATTATAATTAATAATAATTATTGAAGTTTTAAAAACTAATAACTAATTATACGTTCTAGGTGCCTCTTTTGCACCATTTGCACCTCGATTTCCAACTACAGTCTAGTTTATTAGCATTAAAACTATAATTAATAATAATTATTAAAGTTTTAAAAACTAATAACTAATTATAAGTTGTTAGTAATTATTTATAAGAGATGATATCTAAAAATAAAGAATAAAAAAATTAAACAATATAATAATTAACATGTGATTTTAGCTTAGACTTTTTTTTTTTTTTACTAAATAGTGGCTTTAAAATCGAAATAGAAGATGATGAGCGAGCGACAAGTGATTCAACTTTGGTAGGCTATATTTTCTAGTGTAGACACCAAAAATTTATGGGAGTGCAAATCACCACTCGATTAGTCAAAAATCAAATATCTGATTTTGATTAGTCAACAATTCAAAATCAAGACTGAGATGAGTCCCTCAAGTAGGATTTGACTTATCAAAGTCAAAACTAAATGACACTTGTCATCACACGAGAGGCTATATCACCATATAATAAGATAAGACTCTCCACTCATCTTTAAATTTAGGGGGAATTACAGTTTGGCCCCTAAATTATAAGCTTTTTAAGTTGTCCCATGTGGTATCGATTGAAACAATGTGCTCCCTGAATTATTGGCTGTTTTCAAGTTACCTCATTCTCGCAATTAGTCATTTGTGTTTTTGGATTGAAAAATGGCATTAGGCTTGTTATTTTTTTATGCGGTATTTATCCTTGATTGCTAATGGGTTTAAATGCATATTGGTGAAATTTCATTATTTTTCTCAATATATTATATTTATTATGAATTTTATTTATTGCATAGAGAAAATAATTAATAAAAATTAAAATATATTGAGAAAAATCACAAAAATTCATTGATATGCTTACAAACAAATTAGCAATTTATGATAAATATTGCACAAAAAATAATAAATCTAACATTATTTTTAACAGATAGAAGGGAGCAATTTGTTACATTAAAATAGTTCAAGGGCACATTGCTTCAATCGATACTACAGGGGCCAATTTAAAAACGGCTTATAGTTTAGAGAGGCAAACTGTAATTTCCCCTTAAATTTAAATTAATGCCATAAATTAGGAAAAAAAAAATTCTTATTGGTCAAGATCCCTTGAAGATAAGCATCATCTTTATCTATAAATAAGGAGCCCTCATTCAAGGGAAGTGACTTCATTTTTGGCCAGAGAGTTGAAGTTTTGCTAAGCTAAAGAGTTGAAACATCACTTTTGAAGCCTTATTCAAGAAGAACCTGTCATCACCCTTGGATCAACATTAAGCCATCATTCAATTAAAAACAAGCGTTCATCGCCCTTGGATCTACATCAACAACATCAACAACATCAAGCCATCATTCGATTTAAGATCAAGCTCTCCTAGCCCTTAAACCATCAAACTATCAAAGGAGATCAAATCAGATGACCAATTTTATTTTACAGAGGGTTGTACCCATTTTTATAAATCAATATAAATTTACAATTTGTCCATTTTTCTTGTTCTTTAATTTGAGGAAACGAAATTTGTGTGTGTAACTGGTTTCCCACGTTTTTTGTTTTTTTTTTCTTGTATCTGTTTTTTGACAAGAAAATGCTAAAGTTCCCATCTGAGGTTCCCCTCTGATGTGGTATTTGCCACATCATAAAAGATGAGATAAAGATAAGAGAAAAACAGTGATGAGATAAAAACGGTGATGCATGAGAGATGAGAGAGAAAAAGAGGAGAGAGGAAGAGAGATATCATAACCATGCCAACTTTCAGCCACAATAATCTTCTCCAACCACGATTCGCTGGCGCAAATCATCTTCATGTACGCCAATGATTATTGCCTGCAAATTGCAGGTACGCCAGCACCAATTATCTTCATCTTCTTTCTTTTACTCATTCTTCTTCTTCTTCCAATGTTTTTTTTTTTTTTTTTTTTTTTTTTTTTTTTTTTTTTTATTAAGTTCTTCTTTTTCCAACATTTTTACTGTGTTTTCTCCGTTTTCACTGTATTTTCCATGTTTTCACTATATTTTTCAAGTTTTCACTATGTTTTCAGATTTTCACTGAGTATGTGATTTTTTTATTTTTTTATTTTTTTTGTTTTCACATAAAAACACTGTAAAACCTGTAAGAACATAGTGAAAACTCGAAAAACATAGTGAAAATACAATGGAAGCATAAAAAATACTGTAAAAACCCAGAAAACCATAGTGAAAACCTAAAAAAACATAATGAAAACCTGAAAAACACCATGAAAACACAATGGAAAAAAAAAAACAGTATAAATCTAAAAAAACTGTTTTAATTGTGTTAGGGGTGTTTTCACTGACTTGATGTTTTCACTGTGCTAGGGTAGTTTTATGTTGCTGACGCGGCACCTTAACGTATTAGACGGGAGAATAATTTGGGATAAGTGGACAAGACCATTGGCATTGCTCTTTTTGATAAACTATTTTAAACATAATTTATACATTTCTAATTATCTCCTGCCATAAAATTTATAATTTTTTACATTTTTTACTTTCCAATATAATTTCAAAATTTGAAAGGTTTACACTCCACGTCTCCCTTATGCTCTCCATCCCATGAAATGTAAAATGTCTCGTCCAAAAAAATCCAAATAGAGAATTCAAGCTCCAATACCAAGTCTCTTAAAACTTTGACATATACTAGCAAAAACATATATAAATAAAGATCCATTTCCGTAGAATCAAATTGGATCTGAAGTTGCTCTTAAGGCTTAATTGTTTTATTTCTTCTCCTTTCTCTAGTGGCCATTTTCTCCCCATATCTTGTGAATTTATCTGCCAAATCAAACAACCCCACCTCTCTTAACTTCTTTCCCACCTCCTCAAACATAACCGCACCTTCCTCATTTGAATAATAGTGCAAAAATTTGTTGTAATCAAATCTAGGCACCTTTTGTCCTCTATTCATCACTCTCTCCACATACTTTGTGGCTTCTAGTGATTTTCCTGCCTTAACCAAACCTCCAACAAAAATGGTGTCAAAATTCACAAGTGGGTCTTGTCCCTTCTTCCCTCTATTCCCTAAATGCCCTTGCAATAACATGATATAAGTATGCATTGTAGGCTTACACCCTCTCTTTTATCATCTCTGTAAAAACTTGAGTTGCTTCACCAGCCTCCCTCAATCTCAAAAACCCACTAATCAATCCATGGAACACACTTACATCTGGTTTCTCAATTCCTTCCATAATCATACAAGCCTCTCTGACTCTACCTTTCGTTAACAGCCTGTAAATTATTGATGCCAATGCGGTATTATCAGCTTGAATTGCTCTCTTGCACATTTCCTCAAACACCATGTAAGCACTCCCAATGTTGCCTCTCTTGCACATCCACTGTATCACAAGCCTATAAATCGAAAGACCTAGATCGTCAATCCGTTTCGACTTCATCATCTGAAAAAGCTTCATTGCCTCATCGTACCGATTCGTCTTAAAAAGGGTCTCAATCATTTTCTTAACAGCATCAATATCTGGTTCAAAACCTTCATCCACCATCAAATTCCACACTTTAGAGGCTTCAATCAAATCGCCCACATCACAAAACCCTTTCACCAAGTACTTATAAGTAACCTCACTTGGCTCAATCTAATCCTTCAACTTCAATACAATAAATTTGGCCTCAACCACAAGCTTACACCTACAAAAACTCTCAACCACCTTATTCAAAGTCTTCAAACTATACTTAACTTGATGAGCATTTATCAAATGAAAAACTCAACACACTTCTTCATCTCTCTAGCCGAAGCTAAAGTCCTTAAAGCAATCCTAAAAATAGTATCATTTACTAGCCTTCGATTTGCCATCTCTAACAAAACTTGCCAGAAAAGATCGATGTTTCGAGACTTTCCGATAACGTCGAGCAACTTGTTGAAGGTGATGGAGGTGTGGGTGAATTGCGGTTGTTGGGTTTAAGTGAATTGGAAGAAATTGTAAACGGGTCTCCAAGAATATGGGAATTTGTTGCAGACTTGGAGGAAAATTTCGTGGGAGAGGAAGAAATCGCAGGATTTGAGGTGGGTGTGGAGTTTGGAGTGGGGAGAGTGTTGTTGTTGGTAAAGGACTGTGCAGACTCGGAGGATGTGAGTTGGGTTCACAACTGTGATGAGTTGGCTAAGGTGGTTAAGGGACGAAAGTGGTGGTGAGAGAAGAGGTTTATGAGAGGTAGTAGCTTATCCAAACGCCACATTAGTGATTGTTGTTCTTCTGATGTTCAGAGAGAGAGAGAGAGAGAGAGAGAGAGAGAGAGATAATCGTTCAAGAAATTAAAGAGGTAGATGCAACCAGAGATGTGTCGTAGGAACCAAAAAGCCAAAAAAAAAGAAGAGGAAAACTATAATTGTTGGAGATGCAGGGGATCGAACCCTGTACCTCTCGCATGCAAAGCGAGCGCTCTACCATTTGAGCTACATCCCCATTGTATAATAACTATTACAATAACATAATTTCATGAGGGTCAAATTATTTTATGATCCTTTAATATAATTTTGTGAATAAATATATATTAGCAAATTGTAAAAAATGACAATCATTATCACAAATAAAAAAAAGTAAATGCATTCTATAAATTTATAAAACTTGATCCTATACCACCAAATATACAATTATTCTAACTTTTTAAAATAGTCAAATTTAGAAAAATGAATTTGTGCCAACTTACACTTAACATGTTCACGGTTACAATTACATATATTGAGTACTTATTATTTTTTTATTGGATAAGAAATACTAATATATGATCACTTTATAGATTGTAGGTTATGCGGATAAAGTCATGTAATTGTTTTACTCTCTCCATCCCACAAATATAAGCCAAAGTGGTCAAGACACGCATTTTGAGGAAGCCGATTAAATATTGATATAGTCATATTTTTCAATTTTTTTTTAAAATACTATTCTAGTCTTATAGTAGTAGGGTATTTAAAAAAAAATTGAAAAATATGACCAAATCAATATTTAATCGGCTTCCTCAAAATATGTGCCTTGACCACTGTGGCCTATATTTGTGGGACGAAAGGAGTGTTTATTTTTAGAGAGAGAGAGAGGGGGGTGTTTGGGGTTGAGGAAGAAAGAAATTAAAAAAAAAAAAAAAGTGGGGCAGTTGAGTGAATATGAAAAAAAAGAGGAAAAATAGAAAAAAAAGAGAAGGGCGTGGCCCTCCGACAGAAGGGATTGAACAAATCCAACCTACACAGTACACACACGTTGCTTTTAATTGCGTCTCCCTGCTCACGATTTGCGCGCTTCTCTTTTCAAACCCTATCTAACGGTCCAGATCCGGTCTTCTTTCCCCTAACTTAATCGACCTTTAACCCCACTTCCTTCCTATTTAATCCCCCAATTTTTTCTCATCACTTCCCCCATTTTCTTTCTCTCTTTCTCTCTCATACTCCCACTTCTCTCTCTCTCTCTTTCAACAATGTCGACGGAGAAGGAAAGAGAGACTCATGTTTACATGGCCAAGCTCGCCGAACAAGCTGAGCGATACGAAGGTCACGTCTCCACCTTCATTTCCTCCTCTCTTTTATTTATATCTATGTATGCGCTAATGTATTCTTAGATCCATCTTATTTGAATGTTTTATCCTAGTCTTCGTTTAGATCGATTTGTACAAATGATTCGCATTGTCTTGTGATCCAGATTTGTTCGAAAATGCATATGGATTTTTTTTTATTATACACACACACACACACGTACATATGGTTTTGATCTTATGTGATTCATTTATTTGATGAATTTTTTTTTTTTAATTATTTGGAAATGTGGCAGTGTAGAATTGATTGATTGCTGTGTTAAATTTAATACTTCTGATATTGTTGGTGAATAAATCTTTTTGTTTGGATTGTTCAATAGGGAAAATTATTTGTGTTTATTGCTCGTTTTCAGTTGATTTTGATATGTTTTGGAAACGTTATTGACTTGTAGTAACGTTTCTAGTTTTATGTTTTTATTTTTATTATGGAATTTAACATAATCTGATATGTGGTAGAGATTGCTGTAGTTTACCAATAAGATGACATTGTTTAGTTTACCACTTTATGGTTTTCCGTGAATTTTGTCTAATGTTTTTAGCTAATCTATTAATGTTTGTGGGCTGAATTATGGTATGAATAATGGATGCGTGTAGAGATACATATACACGAATCAAATATTTTTGCATACTCAATTAAAATACAATTGACTTTATGCAACCTTTTCCTAGGGTATTGTCTTCACTGGGCGTTCCCAGCTTCAGGCTTGGTTAAATTGGATAGGATAGTCCTGGAATCAATCTTAGGGGAATTGTGTGTGGCTATGCTTGTCAAATTTAGATGGTGCATGGTTGGTAGGATTTTCAGTTTGCCGTGTCACTGCCTTGTAATTAGTGGCTGAGCTTCACACTCTCCAGCAGGAGCTGATCATATAGCTTAATGTGCAGGCATATTCTAATTGCACTTAAAGCAGCATATACTTAACAGGACCCTTATTGTCCCCTTATTGATTGTTTTGTAAGCCTTATCCAAGGATTTAAATATCGATACCGGTGAACAGATCGAGTGTCCAAAAACAGAGAAATGTTGACAGAAAAGAATATATCGATATCGATTCAAAGAAATTATAGAAATTAATTATAAAATGTGGAAATTTTTAATAAAATATTTGGAAAACAATAAAATATGCTCTAATACATAATTTAGAATCAAATCGTTATAAATATAGTATATATGGTGCAACAAGTGCTCGGTGCCAAGCAAATATAGAATATAAAATTGTGTCAATTTAATCTTTATATCTATATGATATTCATATACTTATCATTTAGATAATAATAATAATGTTATATATTTCTATAAATTCATAATTATAAATTTATAATATTATCAAATATATATCTAACCATATGATCTTATTATTGTATGACTTACTAAAATTTTCAAGTTTAAAATAATAAAATCTGAAGCCTTATGTTTAAAATTAAAAATAATATAAGTATTAAATATTCTATCTTAGTATCAAGAAGGTTTTTGTATTTGGTAAAAATTTCATATTCTCGAATAAAGGATCAAATATCCATATCAAACATTTTCTTGTTAAAGTTTTATGTTTAGAATTAAAAATCAGATAAATATAAAATCTGTTGTCTCTTGTAACAAAGAAGTCTGTCTGGACTGGTGATGGATCTCAATAACAGTGAATCCTTGAGCTTTGGGTTCAATTTCCTACTGCTGCAATTGTCTTCCTTAAATTTCACTCAAATGCTTAACCGATAATGAACTGATATGTCGCAAGATATTGTTGGTTGTGATGAGAAGTTGACGAGAAATTTAAATTTTCTCCAAAAAATAGACAAAACGAAATGTAACCCGTATTTCATCTCAATTCTCTTTAATTCCCGAAATATTGGATATTTTGGCAAAATAACTGATACTCAATACCATGCCCTTATCTTTGCAAAGCCAATGTCAGGGTGGTGGTATAGTTATGTAAAAGTGTACACTCATCTGCACATATGACTGATATACTTAATGAGTGTGCTTTTTCACTGTTAATTCACTTCATCCATTGGTTAGTCATGCCTAGATTTTAGTCAGCCATAAATTTTAAAAGCCTAATTATTCATCACTTGGTTAATTTGCTTCACTTGGATGGTTTGCTTCACTTGGATGGTTGCTGAAAGGTTCTTGATACATATTATAATGTCATTGTGGGAGATGTTTGGCTAATTTTTGGCTAGTAACTGTAGATGGCCCCAGAATTATAATAATGTATGCAACTAGTATGTATGAACATCAATTACAAAAAAAGTTCTTTATGTGTTAAATGGAAAAAGAAATTTAATTTATGATAGAAAGTATTCACAAATATTATAAAAGGGTTTCTCTCTGAAATTTTATAGTTTATTGATAACGCAGAAATGGTTGATTGTATGAAAAAAATTGCAAAACTTGATGTTGAGCTGACTGTGGAGGAGAGAAACCTCCTGTCTGTGGGATACAAGAATGTTATTGGTGCTCGGCGAGCTTCTTGGCGCATCATGTCGTCAATTGAGCAAAAGGAAGAGTCTAAGGGAAATGAGAACAATGTCAAATTGATTAAGGGCTACCGTCAAAAGGTAGAAGAGGAACTCTCCAAGATTTGCAGTGACATTTTGGCTATCATAGACAAACATCTGATCCCATCTTCCAACTCAGGAGAAGCCACTGTTTTCTACTACAAAATGTGAGTCATGTTGCCCTAAAGATATGTTCCAATTATATTGGTGCTTGTTTGATCAAAGCCACCATTGTAGCAGCCCACTCTGCACTAATGATTACTTCCATCCTCACCCCTTTATCATATAGAATATTGTAAATTATATGGCTGATATTATGTGGAATATATTCCAAAAGATACCATACAAAATAATAATTGTGTTTTAGATATGATGATGAGAAGTTACTTTTCTGCCTCTAGTAGTACAAGTGGTGCACATGTTAAGGGGGCATGGGACTTTTCCTTTTGATTCATCCCATGGCCCCCACACAAAAGATAGGTCAAAGATGTGACTCAGTGACCTCTCTCTCTCTCTCTCTCTCTCTCTCTCTCTATATATATATATATATATATATATAGATATTCGTCATTATTTTTTGTGGGAAGTTTTTAAAATTTTATTTTCTTCTGTTCTGGATTGCATGAATTCAGGAAAGGTGACTACTATCGGTATCTTGCCGAGTTCAAGACTGATCAGGACAGGAAAGAGGCAGCTGAGCAGTCATTGAAGGGCTATGAGGCATGTTCATTTTTTTTGACATTCCTCGCATAAACACACTTGATAAATCAATTCATATTTCGTGTAGCATTCTTTACTTTTGTTGTCGCTTGATGTGCCTTCCTGTTTTCACATCTCTGTTAGGCTGCTTCCGGTACTGCAAACACAGATCTTCCATCAACCCACCCCATCCGTCTTGGCCTTGCTCTTAACTTCTCTGTCTTCTACTATGAGATTATGAATTCTCCTGAAAGGTAATTTCTAGGGTTTAAGCTTGAAACGTCCACATCCTAGTATCTCTGGACCTTATGATGATTTACTGTGCTTTGTTAAAACTTGCAGGGCCTGTCATTTGGCTAAACAAGCTTTTGATGAGGCAATTGCAGAGTTGGACACCCTGAGTGAGGAGTCATACAAGGACAGCACCCTGATTATGCAGCTGTTGAGAGACAACCTCACTCTCTGGACATCTGATTTGCCAGAAGATGGAGGTATTATAATAAATTTAGATGCATTGGTATTGTTTAGTTACATACAATGCATACTGTAAAATGCTAAACAATGATATTACAAACAAAAAATCCAAGGTGCATGTCAAGTTGATGTGAGAACAGTCTATGGTTGATGTTCTTCCATTTACTGGCTTTTGTTTACATTTTGTAGCACTAATAATAGGGAAGGGTTTGAAGCTCCTCCCTGTGGGATGAGATAGTAAAAACCCGCTTTCTGTTCATTTTAGCTCATTTTTATGCTAGCAACAAACACACATTTGGAAGCGGGTCTAACAGATAAATGCCCACATGCAGGTGAAGACAACTACAAAGGTGAAGAATCCAAAGCTGCTGAACCTGAGGTAAGTGTTTGCATGATTTTCTCTGCATCATTATCTATCCAAATTCTGATTTTTCCCCTTTGGCACTGTTGAAAATCTAAAATTAAACTATTCTGCAGCATTGATGGGGTACCCTGGAGCTCTCTGCATACTACGGCAATCTGATATCAAACTACTTGCAAAAGTGGCTCTTTTGGTTTTCACCTTTTTCTCACAAGGAGATTGGATGGAACAGTGTAGACATTTTACTTTACATTGCCATTTATCTTTTCAGGTCGATCTAAAGTCAGAAGATGAGATTCTTCGATTTGTCTGCTTTATTTTTGTTTTTATTTCATTTTCCTTCTTATGTTTTCTTCCTTGCTCTTGCTCCTTCTTCATATTCTTTCAGAGATAGTACTTATACAAACGAATCAATATCATTTTATTTTACTCCCTCTTTTTAATGTAATAGCTCTCTTCTTGCCTGTCTTTTGGTTCTACTTTTTGAACTCTACGTAGCTACCCACAAGTTGTGGTTAAAAGCAGTGTTTAAATCAGCAAAAAGGAGGTAAATGGGGACCATTAGCCCACGGGATAGGAATCTGCCACCTGCCTTTTGAAGGGTAGGCCGTGATTCCCTTTTCCCTTTCCCAAAGAGGATTTGCCTTGTTATCTCTCTTTATTAATGTACAATGTCATGCATCTAGAATGAACAATTGATGACACTCATCGAGTAGGACTTGTCTTGCAGCAATGCAAAGGACCTTTTTTTTTAAGCAACTAGGTGTTCTGGCGTTGGATCATATAATGTTGGGACTGCTAGCCTTAATTAGTGGCTGGCTAAGAGAATTTGGCTAGTTTCGAACTTGGAGTGTGGGTTTACAATTCATCCCAACTCTCGTTGGTTTTAGTAATGCAAAGTTGATTGGTTTTTTTTGTTTGTTTTGGTCCTCTCTAAATCTCCTCGCTGGCAAGTTGCCCAAGGTTCTCCAATTTGCATCCCTGTCAGCACCAAAAAAGAAAAAGAAAGAGAAAAGAGAGAGATTGGAATCTATAACTGGATGAAATTTTTGAATAGACTCAATACACCAGCTTGATTCCATGATTTTAAGGTAATGAGAATAAAATGGGTGAAGTAAATCCAATGTAGTTTTCGGTAGACATGATGGCACTAGGTGGGATTCGGTTTTCATTTTTGGGTAATAATTGGCTCAAAGCTAACCGATCCCCTGGTTGGACTGGAAAGTGGTGGGACCCGTACCCAAATCATTGTGTGGAGGGCGCATGTCCCCTCCTTGACAGAGGGAAGAACATTGCCTCACTCACGTCCTGCCGTAGGCCATTAATGGTCATTAATGAGTGGGGGAGTGGGAAGACGACGCCGGAGGTCATTCAGCTCCAGAACTGTTAAGGAACGGTGGGGAGCTGAGGTGGGAGATCAACCAGGTATAGAGATGCTCCCATGAGCAATGCAGAGGATGAGGGCTGATCGTCCACCCCTGCGTCTTAATAGCAGATCCCTAGCAAACTTGTAGGGATCATTTAATGTGATAGAGACAATCGCCTGATGCAGGGATGCAGCTCGACTCCCAAAGCTAAGTCCCCCTCCCCTTTATCTATAGAGGAGTGGGACAAAGAAAGGTAAGCATTATTCTAGAGCAGATATTGAACTCTCTCTAGTTCTCTCTCTCTCTCTCTATATTTCTTTGGTTCCAATTATTGAGACTAACTTTGGCATCGGAGAACCTTTTGCAGGCTCCACACCGGAGTGAAAATCAGCTCGGCAAGGCTTTTACCAACTCCGTGGAATGGATGTCCTATCTCTGATTCATTGTTGTATCCCTCAAGTAGCATTGAGCTCTAGATTGGCGCCGTATGTGGGAACGGAGTAGTATTGCAAAACGGTAGTTCGCCTGTGTCCAGAAACTGTTGGTCGTAATGCGAGCCACCAGCAACAAGCCCGAGACTACCATGGAAGGAGCGGTGCGAGAAACGCAAGATCAAATGCTTAAGATGAAGGATCAAATGGCGAAGCAAGTAGATGATTATGTGAGCAGACTGCAGCGCTTGGAGCGTGAGAACGAAGCTCTCCGAGCGCAGCATCACACCCTGGCGGATATCACTCATTCTCGAGTGGAGCAGTTTGCCATGATCGATCTTCCTATTATTGATCGACAATACCCTGTTGCACCATAGCAGCGGGACCCTAATCAGCAGCTCCACCAGAAAATGCAAGGTATATTCGATAGATAGATTGTTGAATTGTCCCAGCAGCTCGATAACATGAAGAGGAAGACAGCGGAACACTTGACTCGTCGCACGATGCGCAACCTTACTCATACCCCATTTGGAGCCACCGTCATGTCTGGGGAGCTCCCGCACAAATTTGTTTCGCCTAAGTTTACTATGTATGAAGGCTCTACTAATCCAGAAGAACATAAGTACCATTATCGTCAGATGATGGCCTTGAAGGAAGGCAACGAAGCCCTTTTGTGTCGGATGTTTTCGTCCAGCCTACAAGGCCAAGTGTTGGTTTGGTTCCACCACCTTAAAACAGGCACAATCAACAGCTTTTCAGAGCTATGCATTACTTTTCATTCTCAATATACCTGAAGTCGGAAGAGGAAGAAAGATGAAGATTCCCTCTTCAACTTTCGTAGAGCCGACGATGAGCCCGTAAAGGACTACATACTCCGTTTTAAGATGGAAACTCTTTAGATCGAAGATTGTGATGAGTGAATGGCTACTGTAGCTTTCAGAAAGGGCTTGGCCATTTCAAGCCCCCTTTACCAGTCTCTAACAAAGAATTGACCTGATACAGTGAATGATTTGCTTATCAGAGCAGATAAGTATGTCAAGCTGGAGGAAGAAATGGCAATAGTAGCTCCCAAAGTGGCAACTTTGGTACAAACAGCTTCCTACTTAAAGGGAAGTTACCCAAGACTCCAAAACAGAAGGTTAAGCCTGACCCAAACACCCAAAGACTGAGGCTCTTTTCACTAGCATGAGGCTTACACCCCCTTAACATGCTTTTGCATAAAGTACTGCCGGAGATTAAGGGGGAAAGCTATATTAGGTGGCCCCCACCTATGAAAGGAGATCCCGCTGCTCGGGATCAATCCAAATATTGCTTCTTTCAAAAGAGAAAGGGCCATAAGACCGATGATTGCAGAACCCTGAAGAACCAACTGGAGGACTTCGTACGTAAAGGCTTTTTGGATAAGTATCTTGTAACGCCCCAACTTGACGTTACATACCAACCATCAAAGATAGGTTGACATGTGTCAAACTAAAGATACAATCTGATAAGCTCATTCATATTTCCATACACAGAAGATAATAAAATATTTATGTTAAAACATGAAGTGAAATGTACATACATATGTCCCAATTCGTACCGTACATATAACAACTTTACAAGATTGTTTATACAAAACATCACAATGCCAACATCCCTGGCACATAGGTACAAACCATAATATACACATAATATTATAAAATCCAAAACTCTATCCCTACTCTTGGCAAAATGCAGGAATACACCAAAAGCTATCGGTCCAAAGGCAAAATCAAGATACTCCATTATTCAAGCTATTGACATCCTCCTAAAAATCTGCTGTATAAAACACAGCGTGAGCTTTTGAATGCTCAGTAGAAATATTATCCTCAACTATTAATAGTAGTATCGATGCATGAATTATCTGAGTCAATGATACAAGATATTATTTTTTAATAAAGCCATAAGAAATCTATTCAATTATATAAATCATTTCCATATCAATCAAAACAATTGGCTCCAGTAAATATCACATCGCTGCATTTTAGGCTAACAAGCCCCTAGCTCAACCAGGCATAAAAATATAACCATTACGCGGTTTTTATTCTACCTCTGCGGGTAATTTAATTAGTTGCCATTGCTTGGTAAACTTTAGCCATTTACGAGGCTACTTGCTTTGGGTCCGCTCTATGGCTCCACCCAAGACCATGGGCCCTTATTTCCTGCAATATAACTGAGCCAGGTTCCAAATATTCCATCCATGCTCGTCAATGAATACTTATTCATATCATAGAACAAATACAATTTATTTAGTGAAACAAAATCATAAACAGTAGAGCATGGTTTTATAATCATAAAACAATTAAATAATTCATCTTATATACTTTCATATTTCAATACAAATCATGCCACACATAATGTTTAAAGAATATAATCTCATGAATCAGAGTTATTCTAAAAAATTATCATTATAAACCATTCTAGGAAAAACATACTATTAATGCTAGCGAGGATAGTTATATTCTTACCTTTGTTATTGTGATCTCTAGCTTGCAAACCGGTTATCTAACGGACTACCTTGATCTGAAATAAAAGACAAAATAATGCACTTTAATTCCTAAATCCAAAATATGCACAAAAGAAATATAAACCAAGGTCTTGACTCCTAAAGACCTTAACTTTGATCTTAAAATCATTTTAAAAATAAACCCCAAATAAATATAAATAAGAAAACTGAGAAAAACAAAAAAAAGAAAACAAAACCAGAGCAGGTCTATCGATAGACCTGGATTCTCTATCGATAGGAGTATGTTTATCGATAGACCTTCTATCGATAGAGAGGTCTTATCTATAGACATAAACCAACTATGACTAATTTAATATCTCAGATTTCCCTTCTGCAGCACATAGTAGAATTTCTATCGATAGAAGTAACTTCTTTATCGATAGATAAGATCCTCTATCGATAGAGATAACTTCTCATTGATAAAGAACCTCTAGAACTGAAACTTTCGAGCAATTTTCTGCATAATTGATTCAAAACATTTCTATACTTCTCCAAATCAAAATCCCACTGGTCAATCTTTATTTTTATCACAAATAAACCCATACAACTTTGAATTCATAAAAAATCTCAGGATCCGACGGTTAAAATACGAAAAACCACAAAGTTTTAGGCGTAAAACCCACATAAACTCAAATTAAATCTTATACTCAAATTTAATCTTAATTTCTTTAACAAACCAACAACATAGGATCACAATAACTTCAAAACATCAGATTTAAACTTCTTATTACTCAAATCCTCACAAATCCAATAATTCCACCTCCAAAACCCATTTTATGGGTTTGAACTAAGAAAAATGAAAAAGAAAGAAGAAGAAAATAGAGAAGATGATGATGGAATATGGAGTTTACCTGATTCAACCACAAGATGAATTCTAGCGACAAGCTCTCTCCGTCTCTCCCGAATTCTCTCTTCCTCTCTTATAGTTTCTCTTCTGCAGACTGAAGATACAAAATATAGGGGTGTGCGCGGGTCGGGTGGATGTTAAAACCGCCAACCAACCCGTCCTTGGCGGGTGGCTAATTCTCCCACCCGCCAACCAACCCGCCTACCTCAATAACCGGCGGATTGGTTAAATATATGGCGGGTTTCAACCGGCGGGTTGGGCGGATTGAGTGGGTGAAGCATTATAATTTTTTTTTATAAACACCTAAAGTTCTTAAAATCTTTTTAATAAGCAAAAACACCTCAAATTCGTATATAATAATGCAATATTGTGTTATTTAGTAATTAAACTATAATCCAAACAATTCTTTCCAATTCTAATAAACTAAAGTGCCAAAATAATTTGCCCTACAACAATAGAAGCTACTAACTAGATACATAATATTAAAGGTTCATTGTTATTAAAAAATCTTACAAACTAACATATGGTTTCACATTCAAAATTGAAAGAATATCAAATCAAATAAGGTCATATTCAAACTATTATAATAAATATCTCTAAAGAAATAAAAAACACTAACTTGCAAGCATATCCAATTAAGGGAAAATATAATATAGTAATGAAATTTATTTTATATAAATATATTATTTATTTATATATAATTATTTGGCGGGTGGTGGCGGGTTTAGGGCGGGTTGTCACCTCTATACCCGCCAACCGACCCAACCCGCCAAAAATTCATCAAATCCACCCAACCCAACCCAACCCGCCTAACCATTGTAATCGCGGGTTGCGGATGGGGTCAGAGTGGGTGGGGTCGGGTCTGGCGGGTTGGGCGGGTTTTTGCACACCCCTAACAAAATATGGGTTTTGATAAGTTAAAACTTATCCAATGGCAATTTCGTAAATAATTCAAAATTAATTTTTTTTAACATTAAAATACTATAATAAAAGTACAAGTTATCACAATCTCACTTCCTTAAAAGAATTTCGCCCGCGAAATTCTAGCTAAACATCAAATAAAAATGGATATTTAGCTCTCATATTAGCTTCTGATTCCCATGTTGCTTCTTCCACATTCTGATTCCTCCACAATACCTTAACTTGTGGTATTACTTTATTCCTTAACACCGTTTGCTGCCAATCAAAAATCTGAACTGATATTTCTTCATATGAACCATCATCTTGAAACTTATCAGTAGACAAATCAATAACACGAAGATAGATCACGCAAACTCTTTCGAAGCATTGAAACATGAAAAACATCATGTATCTTAGACATATTTGATGGTAAAGTTAACTGATATGCTACTTTTCTCACTTCTTTAATAATCTGAAATGGCCCAACATACCTCGGTGCTAATTTACTTATCTTTCCAAAATGCACAACTCCCTTGCGAGGCGAAGCTTTCAAATAAACAAACTCTCCTACCTCAAACTTCAAATCTTTATGACGCACATCATAATAATTATTTTGTCTGCTTTGGGCTGTCTGCAAACGATCTCTAATGATTTTAATCTTTTCAGTTGTCTCCCTGATATCTTATGGTGCATCAACAACATGTTTTTCACCTACCTCTACCCAACAAACTGGTGATATACAAGGACATCCATAAGAGCTTCATAAGGTGCCATTCCAATGCTAGCCTGATAACTATTATTATAAGCAAACTTTGCTAAAGTCACATGCTTATACCTATTACCTTTAAATTCCAAGGCACAAGCACGAAGCATATCTTCCAAAATCAGAATAGAACGTTCAGACAGTCCATCAGTTTAAGGATGATGTGCTGAACTCATAGCCAGCTGAGTCCCCAATGCTCTATTCAATGCACCCCAGAAATGTGTAGTGAATTTTGCATCTCTATCAGAAACTATAGAAACAGGCACACCATGCAATCTGATAATCTCGTCGATATACAGTCTAGTCAACACACTCAACTTATAAGTCTCTTTAATCGGCAAAAAGTTAGCAGACTTTGTCAACCTGTCCACAATTACCGAAATAGCATCACACCCAGTCTCAATCCTAGGTAATCCAGTCACAAAGTCCATGGTAATATGCTCCTATTTCCATTCAGGAGTAGGCAAAGGTTGAAGCAATCCCAATGGTCTTTGATGCTCCACTTTTACTTGCCAACAAACTTCACATTGAGCCACAAACTTAGCAACATCTTGCTTTAATCCTCTCTACCATAAATTTCTTTTAACATCTTGGTACATTTTTTGTTGCTCTAGGATGAATAGAAAAACGTGAACGGTGAGCTTCATTAAGAACATCAAAATGAAGTTGCCCATAAGGAACAAATAATCTGTTACGAAAAGCGGAGCAAGTAAAAGCGGAGCATCAAAGACCATTGGGATTGCTTCAACCTTTGCCTATTCTTGAATGGAAATGGGAGCATATTACCATGGACTTTGTGATTGGATTACCTAGGACTGAGACTGGGTGTGATGCTATTTGGGTGATTGTGGACAGGTTGACAAAGTTTGCTCACTTTTTGCCGATTAAAGAGACTTATAAGTTGAGTGTGTTGACTAGACTGTATATCGACGAGATTATCATATTGCATGGTATGCTAGAAACTTTCCATCCCTCTGGTTCAAGCCCTGACCAATCAATGCAATAAATTTCATAACTTCCTCATTTAAAGTTTGAGCATCTATTACACGAGTATTTATCAAAGGCTGAATAGCAAAATTATACAAATGCCCATGCGTTCCTTCACTTATGTCATAAATTTCATAATTTTCAAGAACATTCCACATTTTCCATCTATCCATAGCCAAACTATGCACACGAGGATGTGACTTTTTACTCAGAGCATCAGCAACTACATTTGCTTTCCCAGAATGATATATAAGTTCAAAATCATAATCCTCCGTATACTCCATCCACCTACGCTATCTTAAATTTAAATCTTTCTGAGTAAAAATATACTTTAAACTCTTGTGATCAGTAAATACCTCAAAATTCTCCCCATACAGATAAGATCTCCAAGACTTCAAAGCATGAACCACAGCAGCTAACTCTAGATCATGAGTAGGATAATTCAGTTCATGGGGCTTTAACTAACGAGAACCATAAGCAATAACCTGCCTATTCTGCATCAAAATACAACCCAAACCCTGTCTAAACGCATCACAATACATAGTATAACCTATTCCACTGACAGGACCTACTAAAACTGGTGCAGAAGTTAAACGAGCTTGCAATTCACGAAAGGTTAACTCACACATATCATCCCAAACAAATACCACTTCTTTCCGAGTAAGTTTCGTTAGAGGTGCTGCAATACTAGAAAAATTCGCAATAAAATGACGATAGTATCCAGCAAGTCCAAGAAAATTACGGATATCTGTGGCATTATTAGGTATTTCCGAATTCAACACAGCCTCTACCTTTGAAGGATCAACAGCTATACCCTGCTCAGAAATAACATGGCCCAAAAACTTTACTCCCCTTGGCCAAAACTCACATTTTTCTTTTTTTGCATAAAGCTGATGGTCCCTTAAAAGTTACAAAACTCTATAAATATGGGAAGCATGCTCCTGCTTAGACTTAGAATAGATAAGAATGTCATTAATGAAGACTACAACAAACTTATCTAAATAAGGCCTAAACACTTTATTCATCAAATCCATAAAAGCAGCTGGTGCATTCGTCAAACCAAATGGCATCACTAAAAGTTCAAATAAACCATAACGAGTACTAAAGGCAGTCTTTGGAACATCTTTCTTTTCTACTTGAAGCTCATAATAACCTGAACGAAGATCAATCTTCGAGAAATAACAAGAACCCTTAAGCTGATCAAATAACTCATCAATATATGGTAAAGGATAGCGATTCTTTACAGTCACCATATTTAACTTTCGATAATCAATACGCAATCGCAAAGAACCATCTTTCTTTTTCACAAACAAAACTAATGAACTCCAGGATGAATGACTCTACAAATCAATTAATTGACCTCTGAGAACTTTCAATTCTGCAGGTGCCATCTTATAAGAGGAAAGATGAATAAGATCAGTATTAGGATAGACCTCTATAGAAAAGTCTACATCTTGGTGAGGAGGTAAACCGGGTAATTCATCAGGAAATACATTGAGGAAATCTCTTACAACTGGCAAAATTCAAAAATAGCAGAATTACTTTATCTAAATCCAATGCCGCCAAAGAATTAACAAGTCCACAGACTTGAGATCGCCATACATCTTTTTACATTCGTAGAAACGGTATAACTTTACCTTTATTACCAGCAAAACAAACCCTATTACCATCATTCAGAAATAAAGTCACCTTATTTCCAAAGCAATCCACCATTGCTCTGTAAAAAGATAACCAATCCATTCCCAGAATAATATCATACCCAAACAAAGGCATAACAATAAGATCAGCCAACAATTCAAATCCATCTATTCAGATGCTATAAGAATTACACACAGTCTCAGCTTTTACACTTTCCCCAACTGGTGTAGACACACACAGATGAAAATTCAAAGATTCAAACAAAAGTTCCAAACGAAGAGTACAATCTAAATCAATGAATGAATGCGTGGATCCCAAGTCAAACAGCACTCGAACCCCAGAATTAAAAAGAGAAATCATACACTCTACAACTTCATTAGACGACCCAGTATTAGGTGGCACCATCGCAAAGACACGACCTGTGGTAGGACCTTGTCCTCCACCTCTGCCTTGACGATTCTGAGGTTGCCTACTAGAAGAAGCTTGTTGCGAAGATTGAGAAGTCAGCGGTTGCTGCGCTGGTCTAGGATTGTAGCAAAAGGACGAAACTGAATCCATCAAAATCCCACCATTCAATCTTTATTTTATCACAAATAAACCCATACAACTTTGAATTCATCAAAAATCTCAAGATCCAACGGTTAAAATACAAAAACCACAAAGTTTTAGGCGTAAAACCCACATAAACTCAAATTAAAGCTTATACTCAAATTTAATCCCAATTTCTTCAACAAACCAACAACATAGGATCACAATAACTTCAAAACATCAGATTTAAACTTTTTATTACTCAAATCCTCACAAATCCAATAATTCCACCTCCAAAACCCATTTTATGGGTTTGAACTAAGAAAAATGAAAAACGAAAGAAGAAGAAAATAGAGAAGATGATGATGGAATATGGAGCTTACCTGATTCAACCACAAGATGAATTCTAGCGACAAGCTCTCTCTGTCTCTCCCGAATTCTTTCTTCCTCTCTCGAAGTTTCTCTTCTGCCGACTGAAGATACAAAATATGGGTTTTGATATGTTTAAACTTATCCAATGGCAGTTTCGTAAATAATTTTAAGTTTAATTTTTTTTAACATTAAAATACTATTATAAAAATACAGGTTATCACATATCTATTCCGTCCTAGCTGTAGGGACCTAACCGGAGCACAAAACACCTCAGTACCTCCAGCTTCTACTGCAATTATAACAGTTATACATGGGGGGAAACGCTAGACCAAATTTACAGCTCGGGCTTCTCTCAAGAGAGTTGCTTATCAGCAACATGTCATGAAGGTGTCCCTTGGAGCCCAACCTAAACAGCATGTCTCGACGGGTAGAGCCATATCATTTGCTGAAAATGAGACAACTCAGATAAACTACCCCCATGATGACGCACTCATTCTTTCTTTGAGCGTAGCCAATTGTGAGGTTCAGCGGATCTTGATCAATAATAGCAACTCCACAAACATTATTTTCCAAGATCTTATTGGTAAAATGGGACTACCAGCCAAAAGCATGATTCCAAATGCTATTCCTTTTATGGGATTTAATGGGCATACCACTTTTGCCACAGGTAGGATCACTCTCCCGATGTCAGCCGGACTTGTGATAGTCTTGTCTGAGTTCGTTGTTGTTAGGACCCGTTCTCCATACAATATCATCCTTGGGCGGCCATGGATACACTAAATGAAAGCAGTCCCCTCAACTTATCATCAGAAGCTGAAGTTTCCAACCCCCGAAAGGATTATGGAAATCCAAGGCAATCAAGCTGCGGCACGTAGATGCTATTCAATGGCCATCAACCCAGCCTCAGCCAGATAGTAATTACTGAGCTCCCACCATCTTGAGGAAGAGCAAGACTCGGACCTAGGTGAGTGGACAGAACAAGGTTGGATGCTTAGGAGAAAGCGAGATGAGAAGGCGGCCACCATAGAAGAGAATGAATTGGTAGCTCCAAATAGCTCGCGTCCTACGGAGTTGTAAAGAATCGGCACCTCCCTAGCGCCGGACAAAAGAACTTTGCTTCTGCAGTTGTTGAAAAACAGTCGAGTCATTTTTGCGCATTCACATCCGGACATGCCGGGGTTATCTCTCCATTTTGCTAGCCATCAGTTACGAGTAGATTCCACAACTCGGCCAATCAGACAGAAGCAGAGGAGATTCGGTCCAGAAAAGAACCGCATTATCAACGAGGAAGTGCAAAAGCTCCTTGAGGCAAGTATCATTAGGGAAGTGCAGTATCCAGACTGGATTGCCAATATGGTGGTCATACCTAAAAATGATAGCAAGTGGAGAATCTGCATTGACTATACGGACTTGAATCGTGTTTGCCCTAATGACAGTTTTCCTTTACCAAAGATAGGTCAATTGGTGGACACCACGGCTAGATTCGAACTTCTCAGTTTCTTGGACGCGTATTCTAGGTGTAATCAAATACCTATGCATCCTGACGATCAAGAAAAAACGGCCTTTGTAACTGAGAGAGGTCTGTACTGTTATACCAAACTTCCGTTTGGCTTGCGTAATGCAGGGGAGTCTTCTCAGTTTCTTGGACGCATATTCTAGGTATAATCAAATACCTATGCATTCTGACGATCAAGAAAAAACGACCTTTGTAACTGAGAGAGGTCTGATACCAAACTTTCGTTCGGCTTGCGTAATGAAGTGGCGTCTTATCAAAAAATGGTAACAAAAGTGTTCACTAAGTAGCTCGAAAAGACTATGGAAGTGTATGTAGACGACATGTTGGTCAAAAGCAAGCATCGAGCGAATCACTACGAAGATTTGTCGGAAGCCTTCCAGATTTTACGAAAAAATAATATGAAGTTTAACCTGGAGAAATGTACATTTGGGGTAGCTTAAGGCAAGTTTCTAGGTTACATAGTTAGTCAACATGGAATTGAAGTGGATCCCACTTAGATCCGAGCTCTCATAGACCTCCATTCTCCTTATAATACAAAGAAAATCCAGCGCCTAGATGGCAAGGTGGCAGCCTTGGGTATGTTTATCGCTCGGGCTACTGATAAATGTCGTCTGTTCTTTAAAATGCTAAAAAAGATAGACAAATTTAGTTGGGATACTGAGTGTGAGTTGGCATTCCAATCGCTAAAGAGTTACCTAGTTTCACCTCTGTTACTTTCTAGACCAGAGCTTGGGGAGGTACTCCCATTATATCTAGCCGTCTCGATAGCTGCTGTCAGCGTTGCTCTAGTCAGGGAAATAGCTGAGGGACAATAGCCGATTTATAATGTCGGTAGAGCGCTAGTAGATGCTGAGACTAGGTATAACCCTATGGAGAAGCTTGTTCTACTTTAGTCCATGCATCGATACTTCCAATCGCAAAAACATATAGAGAAGCTGGTTCAATACTTAAAGTCACATACTATTGTAGTGGTAACATCTCAACCCTTCCGCACAATTCTATGGCGCCCAGATAATTCGAGTAGGATGGTCGCTTGGGCCATCGAATTAGATCAATATCACATCCTGTACCGCCCCAGGATAGCTCTGAAAGGCTAGGTATTAGCTGATTTTTTTGGTTGAGCATGAAAAAATACCTTATAGTGTCCGGTGCGTCGATTTAGTTCCACCAACTAGTACAGAACAACCAAGCACAACGAATGTCCCGCTTGGACAGGATTTATTACATTGGAGGCTTTATGTGGATGGGGTTGTTAAAAAATGTGGAGCTGGAGCGAGTTTAGTCTTAATATCTCCTACAGGAGAGTATCAAACATGACACCCTAGTATGGCTTGATACTTATCTGAGGCCAAGGCAGTGGCCGCAACTTTTGATGATATCAATTTTTTCCAGATACGGAGGGAAGACAATGCCCACGCTGACGCCTTAGCATATATCTCTTCACGTGTGGATTCTCAAACCACACGTGAAGTGCCAATCACCTTTCAGTCATCTCCTTCAGTACCATCATAGCAGCAAGATGAAGAAACCCCAGCTACTTCTGAATCTGGAGTTGACTGGCAAACTCCTTTGATCAATTATTTAGATACCCAAGAGCTACCTTTCGAACCACATGAGACCCGTAAGCTCTAACAAAAGGCAGCAAGTTATATACTACTCGGTTGAACTCTCTACTAGCATTCTTTTTTTGGTCCCTACCTGCGCTACCTAGGTGCTGAAGAGGCTCAGTACGTCCTATCTGAGGTGCATGAGGGAATCTGCAGCAGCCACACTAGGGGCAGATCTTTAGCCCATAAAATTTTGTCCTAAGGGTACTACTAGCCTTACATTAAGAAAGAAGCCCAGCTCTTTGCTAGAAATGCAACAAATGCTAGAGATTTGCTCCGATGATCCATCAGCCTCCTGAGATCTCAATTCCATAATGGTCCCCTGGTCATTCTTTCAGTGGGGAGTGGACATAGTGGGCCCTTTACCTGTAGCTCCCGCACAAAAAAAATTCTTCATCGTGGCAACAGACTACTTCTCAAAATGGATTGAGGCTGAACCATACAACCACATAAGGGAGAAGGAGGTCAAAGCCTTCTTCTTGAAGCACTTAGTCTGTCATTTTGGCATCCCTTAAGCAATCGTTACTGATAACGACCGGCAATTTGATAATCAGCTTATCAAGGATTTTTGCAAAGAGCTCCATATACGAGGAACTATTTCACCCCGTGCTACCCTCAAGGCAACAGTCAAGCAGAGGCCTAAGATAAAACCATTTTGGATTTCCTTCAAAAACGGCCCGACCAAGCCAAAGAGAAGTGGGTAGCAGAGCTACGGGTGAGACCCCCTTTGCACTTGCCTACAGCACCAACTCTACAAACAGAAATACAGCAGCTGACCGACACCCAACTCTAGGATGAGCTCGATTTAACTGATGAAACAAGGGAAGCGGCTTTCCGCCACCTCACACATTATCAGCAGCAGCAGCAAGGGTACTACAATGTGCACACTAAACCCCGCTCATTTCAAGAATGTGATTTAGTGCTGCGTAAGGTGTTCGAGAACACTCGTCGTTTGATGGCAAGTTGGACCCAACTTGGAGGGTCCATTCCGAATAATAAAAGTTGGGGCTACAGGGTTGTATTACCTAGCTGCTCTCAACGGAACTCCGATTCCGAGGCCCTGGAATGGCTTTAATCTTAGGTGCTATTATCAATAGTAGGTTGTCTGCCTTAGCATTTGAACAAATCACTTTTATAAATTCTAAACAGTTTTTGGTATTCAGTTCCATTATTTATTGTCTTTTCTGCTATTTATCTTGCCTTGGACGATATTACCTACTAATCAATCGTACAGGCAAACACAATTTATGGCAAATGACATCTGTTTAGTTAACTAGGAGCAACTATAAAACTTGGCAGATGGCTTATTTTGCTACTTGGAAGCTACTATAATACCTGATAGAATGAATCTCTTTTGCTGACTGGAAGCAACCACAGTGCCTGGCAGAATGCATCTATTTAGCTAACTGGGGGCAACTATAAAGCCTGACATATGACATTTATTTTGCTACCTGGGACTTACTATAATACGTGGCAGAAGGTATCTCTTTTGCTGATTAGAAGCAACCACAGTGGCTGGCAAAAGGCATCTGTTTAGCTAACTGGGGGCAACTATAAAGCCTGGCAGATGTCATTTATTTTGCTACCCGGGGGCAACTATCATACCTGGCAGAAGGTATCTCTTTTGCTGACCGGAAGCAACCATAGTGCCTGGCAAAAGGCATTTGTTTAGCTAATTAGGGCAACTATAAAGCCTAGTAGATGGAATTTATTTTGCTACTTGGGAGCTACTATCATACGTGGCAGAAGGTATCTGTTTTACTGACTGGAAGCAACCATAGTTCCTGGCAGAAGGCATCTATTTAGCTAACTGGGGGCAACTATAAAGCCTGGTAGATGGCATTTATTTTGCTACTTGGGAGCTACTATAATGCCCAACAGAATGTATCTCTTTTACTGACCGGAAGCAACCATAGTACTTGTTATAAAGCATCTATTTAGCTAACTTGGGGCAACTATAAAGCTTGGCAGATGGAATTTATTTTGCTACCTGGGAGCTACTATAAAACTTGGCAAAAGGTATCTATTTTGCTAACTAGGAATCATTATACCGCCCAGCTGGAGGCATCTATATTCCCTAAAGCAAATAGATAAGACATCTATTTTTCATACGTGCATTTTCATCAGCTACGAGTAAATTAAAATACCTATGGCAGTACCTATCCTACTCTCTTTTGTACTGTTTAGCCTCCCATTCATGTTCACTTCATAAGTCCCAAAACAGGGGGCAGAAAAGGAAGAGAGCAAAGTATACAGAAAAAAAGACAGTTCAATTACACATTGCAGCAATTTACAGAAAAAACAAGTTTTTATTTTGGGGAAAATACACTTTGCACCCTTGTACTAAAAGCCAAAAACACTTTGCACCCCTGCACTTTAAAAGTGAACATCAATCCCCTGCACTTTCAAACTTTGGCATAGGGGCTTACGGCGTTTAAAAATGAGGGTAGATTACCATTTTACCCCTTGTAAATTCAATTTAAACCCAGGCTCAATTAAGGGTCGGGTTTTTGGGTTACAATTATAGGGTTTAGCTAGCTAAAAAAAACCCTAACTACATCCCAAGACGCTCGCCTTCTCATCCATGAAACGACTCGTATCAACGCCAATCTCGCTTTTTCTCCTTCTCCTTCTGCTTGTCTTTGAGTGCATCGTCATTGGTTTCTTTTGAGGCTCGTAATTTGGGGTTCGTTGAGGAGAAATTTATCAATTCGAGCTTGAGATTGATTTGTTACGAAGAGATCGATGGCCGACAGTGGAAGTACGTGGCGGATTTCGACGGCTCTGGAAGTTTCAATAAGGGAAATGGATAAGATTTATCAGAGAGAGCCCTCTCTGTGACTAAGAGCGTGCCAATGGCCATCTCACTTGTTCACTCCACTCTCTTCTCCAAGCCCTCACTCTTTCTCCATAGAAATTCCTTTAGGAGAAGCTTTACTTTTCCTACACCTTTTCGTTCTTCTTAGTCTTATTATTCTTCTTCGGCTATTCCTTCTGCTGTTTATGTTGATAAGCTTCGCGGTCAGAAATAGAGACAACAGTTGGTTTCAGTACTTGAGCTTGGTGGTGTCAAGATTGATAGACATGGTAAATTATCCATTTCCCAATATATATATATATATATATATATATATATATATTCTGTTAGTGCTGTTGTGGGTATTTTGTGCAATTGCAATTTCTGTACTGGGGTTTGCTTTCTTACAATACGAGTCTGTCGATCTTTTGCATTTGTTCCCATCTACCATTATGGGTATTTTGAACAGCTCACATAGATTTGCATTTGTTTCCATGCAGGAGTTGGGGGAGCTCACACGTTAGCCGGGGTTGGGGAAGAAGATTAGCTTTCTCATAGTCTCGTGGGTGCGATGGGCCTAAAATGGGGTTTCAACTAGAGTGGCTGGTATAAAAAAGAAGGGTGGAAAATTTTGGGTCAGGTTAAACCATTAAGTGCTTCATCCACTTGGTCATTTATTTTATTAAATTAAAACAAGGGCATTTAAGTCATTTTACATGCAAAAAAATAGACATTTGACAATTGTTCCTTCAAAAATATGAACGGACAACTAACAGAAGGGACCAACTGTCAAAGTTTGAAAGTGCAAGGGGTTGATTATTCACTTTTAAAGTACAGGGGTGCAAAGTGTTTTTGGCCTTTATTACAGGGGTGCAAAGTGTATTTTCCCCTTTTATTTTAACAAAACAAAGCAGAGAAAACAAGTACAGAAAGTTCATTAAATATATGAAGGAAAAAAAGACTTCAGATATGCTCTTTGATTGTCTCTTCTTCAACTCCTTCCATTGGAGCTTTTCCAGGAGGTACTAGAGCTGCCACAACTACATTTCCCTCCAGAACAGTGGTACCAGAAGCTCCAGCTGGTTCTTCAATACCCATGACCTCAGGCGCCACACCACCAGTCATATTTTTTGAACTTTTCACACCACCAGTAATCAGATCCTCACTTGAACCCATTCCAGTGTCAGAAGACGGAAGCGACACATCTTCCTTCAGGCCCTGGCCTTCCATAAGGTGTGAGGAGGCAGCCAGCTGTTTAGATGCCATCTCCTTTCGGTCATATTCAAGGCCCATGAAATATGCATCGTTAGATGCCTCTTTCACAAACTCCTCCAACTGAGTTTGCAAACGGGCACGCAGAGCTTGCAACTCTTCTTTTTTCTATCGCCTCATGCATGACCAAAGCTCTTCCCCTCTCTTTCTTTTCTCTCTCCAGAGTCCACCACCAGCCCGGCCTTTACTAGGAGTTGTTCCCTAAGCAGCATGGCAGCTCCCTTCTCTTTCTCCAGCCCAACCTTCAGCGAAGCTACCTTGCTCTGAGCGTCGATCGCCTTTTTAGATCTCTCTGTGAGTATCTCGCACAATTGGCGATTCTTATCTTCCAATATCGTGACGTCTTCCTCCCTCTGGTCAGCTCTTCTGCTTAGCTCATATAGCTTCATCAGAGAATGTAATGAACAAGTTATAAGGGAATAAATTGAGATAAATGCAGGAAGCATAAAGAAAAGTACAAGTTGAATGACAGAACAACTAACCAGTACGATAGAAGTACTGGTAGAAGCAACCAAGCCAGAGGTGGGAAGACGTCTAAGCTCCAAGGCATCTTTGGAGAGCACAATCCCCCTTGCGATAACAGAACAAACCCAGCTATCTCGCAAGGCAGAGTCCGTCTCGGTTACAACTCTTTTTTCAGTTACAAAGGAGGGCATCCAGAGTCTAATAGAGGTCCAGGTAAAGTGAAGAGCAAAAGTTGAACGATCATCGCGCACATGGGCTGATTTTTCAGCAGTAGAGGAGGAGGCGCAATAACTTTTTGCACTGGGGATCTCATAAAGGGAGTGGGCTCTTTTGCAGGGCCCTTGGCCACCACAGGAGCCTTTCCCTTGCTAGCTACAGACTTTTTAGCAGCAAGAGCCAAGGCAGGGTCCATTATCTTTTGTTTCTTGTGAACCGAAGGGGCATGAGTAGGAGGGGCGCGGGGGCAATGGAGTCTAGACTGAATAGGCAGAACAGACTTCACTAAGTTAAGCTCTTCCACAGCAGAGTTATCCTCAGGAACAACAACGGCAGGAGTAAAAGACAAGACCTCTACCTCCTCATCCTCTTCTTCTTCTTCCTCATCCCTAGGTACGGAGGCAAGTTGAGGAGTCACTTCAGTAATAGGAACTATAGAGATTGAGACAGGAATGGAAACACTAGGAGTGGGGATAGCAGGAACTTCAGGACAACTCCCAGTTGCGCTGCTCAAAGTTCATAGCTTTGCCCAAGGCTGCAAGTTGCTTGGAGTTGAGAGCATACCTACTGGGAGCTTCTTTATTTATAGTACACAGCTGTTAAACTCAAGGAAGAAAGCTACGAATCAAAATAAATTGCTAAAAATAAAGATTACCAGGGGCTCCCCACTTGCATGGAACCAAATAGAGCTTATCCTTGTCCGGAATCGGACCAAACTCCCATTCACCTGAGAAAGCTAAGTACCGGTTATCCCAATCTTTCTCGTGAGTGGGGATGTCATGCACCAGTACCCACTCTGGCCGAGAAGTCATGACCCCATACCTTTTTGCAAGAATAGCAGTAGAGAATCTCCAGCAGTTCCAAGTTAACTCTAGCCAGCTTATTCAAGGCTATTATGGAGCTCAATATCCGGTAGAAATTAGGGTTGGTCTGGTTAGGGGAAATACGGAAATGGTTGAGAACCTTACGGATTAGAGGGTGAAAAGGAAGTCGGGGGATGTTGGCTCCTATACTATAACGTCATCGGGATGTTGAATTCTCGGGGGAAAACTTCTACTGAAGAGTCGGCAACCATGGTAGTGGTCGGAAAAAAGAAGAAGTTGTGGAGCAAATTCAAAAGTAAAGTGCCACAAGTTTGGGAAGAAGGGCTTAAATAAGCTCTGGTTGTTCTTATTCCCCCTTTAGGCAGGAAAACGAAAAAGGGAGCACTGTGGGAACCAAAAATCCCCATTACGGGCCAGTTATGGGGGAGGGTGCCCACCATCTGACACGTGGCCACTCCCACTTCTAGTTCAGCTCAATGCTAACCGATCCCCTGCATCGAATTGGAAAATAGTAGGACCCGCATCCATGTGGGCGCTTCATCCACCCAAATCATTGCGTAGAGGACGCACATCCCCTCCTTGATATAGGGAAGAACGTCGCCTCACCCACGTCCTGCCGTATTACCATTAATGGCCATTAATGGTCATTAATGAGCGGGGGAAGTGGGAAGACCGCGCCAGAGGTCATTCAGCTCCGAAACTGTTAAAAAACGGTGGGGAGCTGAGGTGGGAGATTAACCAAGTACAGAGATGCTCTCCCATGAACAATACAGAAGATGAGGGCTGATCGTCCACCCCTATGTCTTAATGGCGGATCCCCTGGCAGGCTTGCAGAGATCATTTAATGTGACGGAGACCGCCGCAAGCAATAGGGATGCAGCCCGACTTTGAAAGCTGAGTCCTCCTCCCCTTATCTGTAAAGGAGTGGAACGAAGAAGGGTAAGCATTATTCTAGAGCAAATACTGAACTCTCTCTAGCTCTCTCTCTTTCTCTCTCTTTATACTTCTACACATATACCTATTTTCTCAAATTCATCTTCCACCTATACTCATGGAAAATAGGTATGAATCAAAGTACCCATATATGAAGATGAAGAGATACAAAGCACCTTCTTATGATCCCAACAACTCAAGCTTGTTATTGGAGTCTAATGCTCATCTCTCCCACATCCATACTCTTCAAGAGATAAGGTTACTTTCCATGCTCTTTCATTGAATCATTGATGTCTAGATGCTTTGATATTGATCTTTGGATATTGTTTGATGACTTGTGTTCATGAAATTTGTATTTGGCAAAGTTTGGGAGCCCCATTTTACTAGCTTCTCAAGCTTGAAATGTTGCCCACCAAGTGTTTGATAAAATTCCCAAGAGACTAGAATTTGATTTTTTTTTATTTAAATTTCTCTTGCCATGATTCAAACATGTTTCAAACATCATTTGGATACCTCCAAAAGCTTCATGACAAGTTTTCACAATCTTTTTCAAAAATGTGCATACTAGGTGTTTGATAAAATGCCTAAAGGAGGCCATTTTCAATTTTTCAAATCAATTCATCATATCATGCTTTTTCACATGTTTTCAAAATAATCATATCATGATAAGTTTTCAAAACACTTTAAGTAATGCACATATCAAAAATTTGCATGAATGAAGACTTAGCTTATTTTTCAAAATATTATTGCATAAAGTGTCATTTTCATGACTTTTATTTCAAAACTTTTGCTAAGTTTTTATTTCATGATTTTCAAAATTCTATTCTCTTAGTATTTTTATTTCCAATTCAATTTTCATGAAAAGAAGTCATATGGCATTTTAAATGAATTATGCTAATTCTTGATGTAAAATTGAAAATACCAAAATTAACTACATTAATCATGGTATATATATTTTTTTGAATAACTCACAATTGACAAACCATTTGAGAAATAAAATTTGAACATTTTTTTTTTTGTTGAAAATGTGTCATTTTGTGAGTTAATTTTGTATTCTTGATTCAAAGAATTAGCATAACTTATCTTTATACCTCTAATCCATTAATCTTTATCTTTACAGCCAGAGTTCGACATCGGGACTCGTTCATCCCTTCAGGGCATTATTGGATGGTGGGCTAGGATGGACACTCACCAACCTTATGTCAAAGCTACTATCAGAAGGCTTGGTTTTGGAGACTTTATCGACTCACTGTGGGTTGATACTATGGACAGACAGGCTCTGATGGCTTTATCTGAGCTTTGGTGGGACACCACCAATACATTCCACTTTGAGTTTGGGGAGATGACTATGACTCCCCTTGATTTTACCATGATCACTGGACTTTCCATTGAGGGTCGTCCTTTGGATTTTTATGAAAGTGCAAGCAAGAACTCAACTTACTTGGATACCTTTCTTGGGGCAGGCGATATTGAGATCGTGAAGAAATCAGTTCGTCGAAATACCCTCTTTAACACGTTTAGCAACATACCTGAAGGAGGAGATCCTGACCACATTGTGCGGGCTTTCCTTTTGTACTTGTTTTCCTGCACTCTTTTTGCAGGCACTGCTGATTTGGCCTCTTTAGGCCTTCTTGCCAGCTTGGAGGATATTGATTCCATTCCTCAGTATGACTGGGGTGGCACTGCCTTGGCCACCATGTACAGGACCATGTGCTGTCGGTCTCGAGGGGTAGGCACTGACTTTGGAGGCATGGGATTCGTTTGGGAGGTATGCTCACTTATTTTTAGAAAATATCATAAACTTCCTTCACTCATCTTATAATAATGCACATGTTTTGCAGGTATGGGCTCATGAGTACCTCGACCTGAATAGCCTCATACTGATTGCTAATGACTTTTCCTGGCCAACCCTTGCTCGATATGCCCCAGATAAACGGGTGAATGCCATTGCCCATAGGCATGATTATGCTTACAGTCGTGCCTTTCTTGCAGGGTTGCGCTCTAATAAGATAACAATCTTCATTCCTGTTTACCTTTCTCAATGCTCAAACTTTCTCTAATATACCTTGTCCTCAGGTTAGGTGGAACCCTTGGCATCATTGGAGGGGTACCATGCATACTCGACTTAATTCTGTGATCGAGATGTCACATAAGAGAATCTTATTCGAGGGGCCTTCTGGCAGGTACTGGTACCTTGGGGAAAGAGTGCGTGCCCAGCTTTGTGGGTCAGTTGCCCTTGTGCCTCATGCACCTCCTTCTTCTATGAGACATGCTGATAAATTGACAGACCATGCTTTAGCAGACGCCATGGCTGGTGTATTTGCGGATGCTTTCCATCGTCCGCATGAGGATTATCGTATATTCTGTCAGCGCTATCTGATGCGTCTATTAGTATCAGGATTTCCACCTGCTGAGGTATCAAGCTTTCTCTTGACAGCCTTGCCTCTTTTCTATACATTATTCTTCATATCTCTTTATTTGGCAGGGTCGTCGAACCCGGGGACATTCCTCCCATCCTACAGCTACTGCGGCTCCTAGTGAGGGCGAGTCTTCATCCTCTGCTCCTTCTTTGCCACCTGTCCCTTGGCAGGTGCAAGTCATTGAGGATGGTAGCTTTGTTCAAAGACCGATCACTCGAGTGCCTTATAATGAATATCCACACATTGATCCTTCTTACACTTCGGTAATTATCAGACTTTCATCCTTTGTCATATGCGGCTTTCTCTCTCTTAACATTTTGAATCTTTCGACCTTTCAGGTGCCTGTAGCATACACTGAGGAGTGGCTGGCATATAGTGCATCATTGACTAGGGAACTTCAAAGCATGAATCTTGATGCACATAATGCGAACATAGCTACACAGGTAATTCTCTCTCTACTCTTTCAATCACTAGTGACCTCATTTTTTACCAATCTCACCTAATCTTTGGGTTTGCAGGCTTTAAGCCATCCTTCACAGGAGCACCATGGATCAAGAGGGGATCACGAGGCATCGGGTTCACGGGGAACGAGGAAATCATCCCTGCGGAGATGATTTTGTATCATTAGGCCTATAGGAGACCCGTTTAGGGTTTTCTATGTAACTTTTCTCTATGTATGCGCTAAAAACCCTAATTGGCATGTAATTATATCCTAATGACAATACAAATATGTTTCAATTGCTTTTCTGGTTCAATTTTAACCTAAAAATAGATCAAAACTGACGAAAATTGAGCGAAAAGTCAAACTGGGCGTCAAAAAGTCTCGAAAAAGTCAAAATTAGGCAAAATTTGAGATCAGGGATGGATGACCATCCCTCTATGGACGGTTGGCCGTTCCTAGGGGACGGTTGGCCGTCCTTTGGGGGATGGTCATCGACCCTGGTTCCCATTTTTTGAATATTTTGACGTTTTGAGAGTTCTATTTCGCCTCTAACTCGATTTCTTTGCCAAAAAGCTATAAAAACACACCGCTATGCTCACTTTCATCACACTAAACACAATGGAAGCTCTCAAGTTGATCATCAACCTGTTCGTAGCAAGAATGAGGGCAGAAGACAAGAAGGTGTTTGCACGATTCGGCTTGACTTCGTGGTTCTTTCTCTGTCATGTGAAGCTTGAAGACAAGCTTTTCAACTCTGTGATCCACTTCTGGGACTCTGATCTTCATGTATTTCGCTTCAACTGTGAAGAGGTATGTCCTTTATTTGAAGAGTTTTGTGCCTTGATGAATGTCTCTGTTAATGGTCCCTTCATCTTTCCTACCATCCGTCGATGTTACTTCCAAACCTTTTCTTCTCTCTTTGACCTCTCGCCTATGTAAGCTTCTTCATATATCCATGAAAACTCCATTGATCTTCTCAAACTAGCTTCATTTTTCTTAAGGGAAGGGGGAAAACCACTAGCTCTTCATAGGTCTACCCAGTACGCACTCGCCTTGTGCATAGTGGGTTGTTTCCTTATTTCGAACGGAACCATTTTCATACCCATTGAAATATGTGAACTCATTCTGCTATTGTCGAAGTCTCATAACATCATCCCTCTAGTGCTAGCTGAAACCCTAAACGGTCTTGACCACTTTCACTCCAACTCTGCTTCTTGTATTAGGGGTAGCCCCATTCTCCTTCAGATGTGGTTGGTTGAGAGACTTAGGCTGATCACTCCTCTTGATGGGCCCAAACACTTGTCCCATACCTATTGTTTGCGTAAGCTTTTGTTTCTTGAGCGTCGCTCAATTCAGGATATGATCATCTTCTTTTCTTCTCTGACTTGGAGAGATATTCAGTGGCATGTGGCTATATGGGACTGTGGTGAAGAGTATGTACTACACACTTCGGGATGTTGTCAGGTGAAGCTTATGGGCCTAAAGCATACATCGTTTTACTGGGCTTCTAGTGTGCTTCGCCAGATGGGCCATGCTCAAACAAACCTCCCTATCAAAGGGCATATTCATGGGGTAGAGGAGACTACTCCTTCTTTGGTATCTTGGGCTATGAAAAAATGGGCTTCAGGCTTATGTTTGAGTCAGGTAGGGGATTGCAATGGGCCTTTTAGGTTTGATGGGGAGTACCGGGCTTGGCTTAAACAAGACTTGGGTTCAAAGGTGCAGGCTATAAAGGATAAGGTTCGAAGCCTCGTTTATGGTTCTCGAGTTACAGCTCAGTCGACAGGTTCATCACTTCCACCAGATGCGTCACGAGTTAGGACAACTAAGAGAAACAGAGGAAACGAGAATGAAGCCCAAGCGCGCAGAACAAGAAGGACTTAGAGTAGATTAGGGATTTTCTTATTTTTTTTAGCAATGTAGGATTTGAAGAAAGTAGGAAATATGGACACATATGGCATGTAATAAATCTTTCAAAAGGTTTCTACCCTTTATGGATGAATAAATATCAATTTTATCAAAATCTCAACAAATGTCCCTTAATAATTACAAATGAACCAAACTCTTGGTGTTTTTTACAAGAAATAGACAGCACCCACAGTAACTTTATGGGCTGCCTACGTATCCCCGTCCTTGATGCAATGCTTTGTTATTTTTCTCTAACTCTTTGTGATATTTGGGGAATCAGGTCTTCATAGTTCATGAATCAAATTGAAGAAGTCCACTCTTTTTTTTATTTGCTCTACTTTTTGTCTAAGCAGTCTTTTCAGGATTTCTACTTAGCGAGCTTGATTTTTTTTATATTTTTTTTTATTTGAATACCCTAACTTTTGCCTAGGCAGCCCTTTCGGGTTTTCTACCTAGCGGGGGTTTTTTTTTTTTATTCTCTTTTTTTATATTTTTATATGTGGTACTTCTTCAATTGATCCAAATTGGTAGGTTGAGAGAATTCATTCCCGTCAATGTCTGCAATCTTCACGGCTCCGCCTGACAGTATTTCTCTGATGATGTAAGGGCCTACCCATGTGGGCTTGAACTTTCCTCGCGGGTCGTGGATCGGTGCTTGGATCTCTTTTAGTGCTAAATCTCATTTCTTCAAACCTCTGTGCTTTATATTTTTGCCAAACGCCTTGGTTATTCTTCTTTGATACCCCTGAATGTGATACAGTGCCCTCAATCGCCTTTCATCCAGTAGAGCTAACTCTTCATACCGGTTCCTTACCCATTCTACCTCTGCGAGTTGACTCTCCATGGCAATCCTTAACGACGGGACTTCTAACTCTATAGGCAATACTGCTTCCATTCCATATACGAGTGAAAAAGGTGTAGCCCCGGTCGATGATCTAATGGAAGTACGATATCCCCACAGTGCTAGTGGTAATTTCTCATGCCAGTCATTGTAAGTCTCGGTGGTCTTTTTCAAGATCGACTTGAGATTCTTATTTGCTGCCTCAACAGCCCCATTTGTTTGTGGTCTATAGGGAGATGAGCGATGATGCTTGATACTATATTTTTGTAAGAGCGCTTCGGTTTCTTTTCGAAAATGCTGTCCATTGTCAGAGATGAACTCGTGGGGCACTCCATACCGATAGATGATATTATTTTATATGAATCTCGCTACTTGCTTGGCATTTAATGTCTTGTAGGATACAGCTTCTACCCATTTGGTGAAATAATCTATGGCGACTAGGATGTACTCGTGCCCATTTGAGGCTGCAGGGGTTACCTTGCCAATGATGTCGATGCCCCATATTGCAAATGGCCATGGCGAAGACATGGCAGTGAGTGGCATCGAGGGTTGATGTTTTCCACTTGCAAACACTTGACATTTATGACACTTCTTGACATGTAGATGGCAATCCCTTTCCATGGTTGACCAATAATACCCTAGTCTCACGATCTTTTTAGCTAGCATGTATCCATTCATATGCGGAGCCCCAGCCCCTTCATGCACTTCCAACACTATTCTTTCAGCTTCTTGTTCATTGACGCACAACAGATGCACTCCATCATGTGATCTCCTGTACAGCTTCCCCCCACACAGAATATATTGACTGGCTAATCTCCTTATGGTCTTCTTGTTTACGGATGACGCCTCTTTAGGATATTCTCCTTTCTCTACAAACTGTTGGATGTCATAATACCACGGCTTTCCATCATTCGACTTTCCTTTTTGGATAACACAACAATAGGCCGGTTCTTCTCGGGACTCAATAATGAGAGGAGTTACACCTTCATCTTTAGGGATATCTACCATGGATGCTAGAGTGGCTAAGACATCCGCAAACTTATTCTTTAACCTGGACAGATAAAAGAAGTCGATTCGACAAAATTCTTTCACCAAAGTCTCTAAGTATTCATGGTAGGGTAACAAATTTTTATCCCGAGTCTTCCACTCTCCTCTAGTCTGACATATGATCAAGGCGGAATCCCCATATACTTCCAACTCTTCCACACCTAATTCCAAGGCAGTTTCCAATGCTAGGATACAGGCTTCATATTCGGCTATATTATTAGTAGCATCAAAGGATAACATGACAGATAATGACATCAAGTTATTCTCCGGTGTAACTAACAACTCGCCTATTCCACATCCTCTCTTATTATAAGCCCCATCGAAGAAAACTTTCCAAGGCTTTTTACTTACTTCTAGAATCTCTTCGTCGGGAAACTGGTACTCAGACGGTCTTTCTACTGACGAAGGATGTTCTGCTAGAAACTCTGCAACTGCTCTTCCTTTCACTGATTTCTGCACCTCATATTGAATGTCGAACTCTGATAATAGCAATAACCAACGGGCTATCCTATAGGATAACACCGGCTTCTCCAATAAGTACTTCAGGGGGTCCATGCGACTAATGAGTTGCACTTGAAAAGACAGCATGTAATGGCGGAGCTTTTGGGTAACCCACACCAGTGCCACACATGTTTTCTCTAATGCATCATATTTAACCTTATAGTCAGTCATCTTCTTACTCATATAGTACACCGCATTCTCCTTTCGAGATTCTGGGAGATATTGAGCTAACATAGCTCCCATCGCAGTTTCAGTGAGTGCTAGATAAAGTAGCAAAGGCTCACCTTGCCGCGGGGGAACTAATATTGGTGGATTGCTCAAGTACCTCTTGATGGTTTCAAAGCCCTCTTGGCATGCGTCATTCCACTTTGTGGGCACATCCTTCTTAAGAAGCTTAAAGATAGGCTCACAAATCATGGTCAGCTGTGCTATAAATCGACTGATGAACTGAACTTTGCCTAAGAATCCTCGAATCTCCTTTTCTGTCTTTGGCGGCTGCATCTCCGTGATGGCTTTAATCTTTCCTGGGTCGACCTCTATTCCTTTCTGAGTGATCATAAATCCCAGCAATTTCCCCGCAGTTACTCCAAAGACGCACTTTTGAGGATTCAATCTCAGGTTATATTGCTTAATTCTTTGAAGGAACTTACTTAGAGCTTCGAAATGGTCTACTCGATCCTTAGACTTCACGATCATATATCCACATACACCTCAACTTCCTTATGAATCATATCATGCAATAAGGTGGTTGCCATTCTCAGATAGGTAGAACCAGCATTCTTTAGGCCAAAGGGCATAACTCGATAACAGAAGGTCCCATTGAGTAATAAAAGAGGTTTTCTCCATATCTATAGGGGCCATCTTTATCTGGTTATAACCTGAGAAGCCGTCCATGAAGGATAACAGAGCATGACCGGCGGTACTATCTACCGGATATCTATGTGTGGCAACGGAAAATCATCTTTAGGGCATGCCTTGTTCAAATCTCGGAAGTCTACGCACATTCTAACCTTCCCATCCTTCTTAGGTACCGGCACAATGTTAGCTAACCACTCGGGGTACTCTACTACCTGGAGAAATCCAGTGTTCATCTGTTTCACTACTTCATCTTTGATCTTTAGTGCCCACTGTGGTTTCATTCTCCTCAACTTCTGTTTACCAGCTTAACTCCCGGATTAGTAGGGATAAAGTGTTGTACTATGTCGGTGTCAATCCCTGGCATATCCTTGTACGACCATGCAAATACTTCTATGTTTTCTCTCAACAATCCTACCAATTTTTCTTGTTCTTGTGGTGACAGAGTTGCCCAAATTTTAATTATTTTAGGCGATTCATCGGATCCTAAATTAACTGATATTAATTCATCCACATTAGGTCGAGCATGTTCCATTTCCCTTCGTTGTTCAAACTCAGGGGGGAACATCCTCTCTAGGATCTATGTTCATGCCATATACACCCATAGAAGACAGAAGGGATAAACTACAAATGCAAAGAATGAAGAAAAATGAATACTTTATTAATCGTGAAGAAAGTGGGATAACAAAACTAAGCTATCATTCGCCTCCTAACAGAGGAGGGATGATTTTATTGAAAATGGAAAAACAAGAGTCCTATTCTACAATCCTATAGAAAGAAAGGATAGAAATCCTACAAGCTATCATATGATGGTAGTGAATTTTCCACAACTGAGTCTTCAACTCGAGGCTCATACTCAAGGCTCTAGTTGGTCAATTGAATGATGGTATCTTCAATGAGGTGGATAGGATTGGGTTCATGAACATGCTCTTCGATGCAAGCGATCTCTTTGAACATAGCCTCTATGGCGACTTCATCGATATAGTCGACCCAGTCAAACTCTGTATGCTCTTCGGCTGTGATGGTAGTTGGAGAGAGAGGTAGTGGAGTGTTGAAGAAGATTTCAAACCCAGGAACTCTAGCCTTCTGATCTTCAAGGTAAATGGGCTCGGGGAACCCACAATAAGGGAAATCATCCCCTTCTTTGACAAAAGCCCCATTCAAAGTGGGCCGGTAGGGTTTCAGAGTGAGGTTAGGGACTTGTCCCTCTTCTTTAGCTAACTGTCTTTCTCTTCTTTTCTGTGCCATCTCTTTTCTGTCAACTTTGGTACTTTGATAGCCCAACCCGAATGGATAAATTGCTGAGGGATACTCGATAGAGTCAGGCGTGCCTTGATGACGACGTCCTAGGCCCATTCCTGGAAAGAAGCCCATATTTTTCATGATCTGGCCTACTTGCATATTCCCATATGGACTACAATCTAGCACCATCTTCTCTTTACATCCAGATTCAACTTCTACACACTGTATGTATTCAAAGCCTGTCAATGGTACTTCTTCAATTTCTGGCTTGATCTCACAGATAGGTACACGGGTAGGAGTGATCTCAGAGTCTCCCTTCAATGTTACCACTGAGCCTTTATAGGGGAACTTAACTTTTTGATGGAGGTAAGAAGGCACAGCCCCAATTGGATGAATCCAAGGCCTACCAAGTAGAAGATTGAAACAGCCAGGCACATCTAGTACTTGGTGAAGTATCGATGGGAATCTGAACCTGGTTGAGTAGCCTGAGTACTGTCTGCCTGTTCTTTTGAGAAGCCATTAAAAGTCTCCAGATGGTGATGTTGGCTTGAGTACGCTTGAGCTATTTCAATATCTCTTCCTCTTCCTCTTGAACTTTAGTGCATTGAGATCTTTCTAACTCTCCCAAAGGATTGTCGGATTCCAAATTGGCGGGCTTGAAATGACGACCTCCTCTAGTGACATGGTTAACATCTTCCTCATCACTGGCCCAAATATCTGCTATCTCCTCGGGTGTGTTCATCAAATCTTCCCATTCTATGATATCAATCTCATTTTCTGACCCATCATCTATGGTAGACTCGGCAGACGTCGAACTTGATCCGAAATACTGGGTGACCCATGGTTGCCTTGGATAGACGGTCCGGTGATGGATGTCTCCATTCATATGGATGACCTCGGTTGTGAAATACTTTTTGAGGATACTCTGGCTAGCTTTCTCAAAACAGATGAGGTTTGGATCTTCGAGTTCAACCTGAGCCACAAGAACGTCTTCTTTAAGTGAGTCAGGGTCATCACCCCAACCAGAAGGAGCAATGGGTTCTTTGAATGTGGGTTTCTTCATTTTGGGGTAAAGGTTATAGAAGTCGAACTTTCCACTAGGTTTTCCTAATAGGCCTACTTCGGGATCTCCGGCCTCATATCTCTTTCGCAATTCCCATTGGTTAGTTCCAGTCTTGGAGAAGGCTTTCTTGGCTCCAACCTTAGGTCTAATGGGTTCGCTCTTTGTCACCTTAGCTTCACAAGACTTTTCAGGGCAGAGAACGTAGAAACTAAACCTCCCATTTCTTTCTGTCAACAAATCCACACAAGGATCTCTAGCTTCAAACCTTTCTTTGAGAGCCCCCAGACTAGTACCATTCTTTGATGACTGATCCACTTTGCAAGGCTTGGGAAGCTTATTCGAACTAAAACCCGAGAATGTATCTTTTTCAAACTGTCTCCATGAACGATAAAGCTCCCTTGGGCTGGTGAAGGGTTGAGGGATTTCAATCAGACCTTGATCAAGGAACCCTTGTACTATATTCCGCAATGTATCACATGATTCTGTGTCATGGCTATAGGTGTCATGGTATTAGCAATAAAACATTTTAGGTTTTGGCTTGTACGTGGTAATGAGCCCACGGGCTTGACAGTGATGAAACATTTCAGTTATGGAAGTAGGGGATGAAGGGTGAGGGCGGATAGGCTCACAGTGGACATAAGGGTCGGCATGGATAACATTGATGTTTGTTGGTGGTGGGACTGCATGGGTAGGAAGTGGATTTTGGGTGACATTGGGTTGAGAAGGTGGGGAAATGGTTTTATTGTCTATGAGATCTTGGATTTCATGGCGGAGACGGAAGCAACGGCTGGTAGTATGGCCTTTGGATTGATGGAAATGACAGTATTCACTTTCATTGTAGTTATTGGGTAATGGGTTGGGTGTAAGTCTGGGTTCCAGAGGTTGGAGCAAGCCTCGAGCTTTCAATTTCTCGAAGACTTTTTCCAATGGCATATAGAGCTCGGTGAATTTTCTGGATGGTTTATTTCCTAAGGAAAAGAGTTGGGTAAATGGACTAGGTTGAGATATGGCATTGACTTCGGTAGCCTTCCCATTGATGACATGCTGGCGGTTTTTGTAGGGTTCATCAGTTCGGAGAGCTCCATCAGCTAGAGCATCCTCTACTTGGGTTCCGGCAGCGACTAGAGCTCGAAAATTTGGGAGATATTGGAAAAGCATGTGCTTGTGATACACTGGGAGCAAGTTCTTCACTATCATGCGGATTTGTTCTTCTTCCTTAGGCCAGTTAGCCATTTTAGAAGCCTTAGCTCTCCAGCGGGTGAGGAAAGCAGAGAAAATTTCTCTTGATTCTTGCTTTGTAGTCTCCAAGTTCCTCCCAGTGATATCAACTGCTGTGTTATACCGGTAATGGTTGCTGAACTCAGTGCATACATCTTCCCATGTCTTCATTCTAGACTCATCCAATGACAGAAACCATTTCAGAGCGGATCCAGCCAGTGTCTCGTGGAACATTTGGGCTAGCAAGTCATCATCAGCCCCTCGTGGGTGCATGGCTCTTACGTACATTTTCAGATGGGTCTTAGGACAACCCATTCCATCAAACTTTTCTAACTCGGGCATTCTGAAATGAGTGGGCATTTGGGCCTTAGGGAACAGAGATAGCGACGACATGTCCACCAGATCATCAGACTTCCTAATACCTTTCAAAGCTTTTTCCAGGGCTTCGATCTTGCTACTTAACATTATAGGCTCAGTGGAAAAGAAAGCAGGGGTCCTGGGCTTGGACTATTTATCTAGATCAACAGGCTGAACAAATTCTGTACCTGGCCTAGTGGGCTCAACAACTATTTTCGGTCTAAGAAAACATTCTTCTTCATCAACATTCTCAAATAAGGGATTAGTACGGGCTCGCACCTTATCCTCTTATTCTTTCTGGTGAACTAACTCTTGAACCACTTTTAGGAGCGCCTCGATTTTCTCATCAGTTGTCTTTCCACTAGTTCCAATGGCAATTGGGGTATGATCCTCGTTACTAGACATCTTTGAATTGACAGATAGACCCTTAAACAATTGACTGCTAGAATCACGACGCCAAGCCAGAATGCTGGGAAAGAGAAAAGATTTGAATCAACTAAGAGCTTCCAGTGTGAAAAGGGATGAATAAGGACAATCTCACACGCTCACAAGAGTATGGGTCTAAGGCCCACACATCAATCTCACTCTCTCACATTCTATCTTATGAAAGTGAGCCTAAAGCCTCGGCAAGAATCTCATCAAAAACTCCTAAACTCACATCTCGACCATATTGCAGGCCTATACCTTTCATCCAAAGAGTATGGGCCTAAAGCCCATACTTCAAACTCACCTAAAGCCTTTAAACTGACATCACTATTCGGACATCATAACACTACCGCGGGCCTAAGTCCAAGGATAAGTAGGGTACTAAGCCCTCATCAAGTACCTTAACTCTTTAGAGACACTTCCTTTAAGAGTTTAGGACATTTCATAAGGTCTAGACCTACAATCCCAGGTCCTAGTGTGTCTACACATTTCACAATCATGGCTCAGACAAAACTGGGGGGTAAATCCGGCAGCATAACATTACAATAATGTGCCAAAAAGTGACATAGGGTATGTGTCCTACAGAGACAGTCTATATGGACTAATGCAAAGGGTAGGCTGAGTGTCCTTTACTCGCTCGGTCCAATCGATATACCTAACCACGTGTGACATCAGGAATGCCGCGTGGGTTCAACAGTACGTGATTGGTCCGTTTGATATACCCGAGGGTACTTGGCAAGAAGGGTGATGGCTTTCGCATACATGGAACCCGAGAGTCAAAGAAACCGGGCCCAGGGCTAGGCTCATCGTTGGCTATAGCATACAACGTCCTAATCATGCAGAGTCAAAGCGCACACAATGCAGGAATTGAAGTCACACAGTCATACAAATGCAAGTGATTGATTTTATTAATTAAGAAATTGAAAAGCCCAAAAATAATTAATTGGAGTTTAGCCCTCGACATCCCCAGTGGAGTCGCCAGTCTGTGAACCAGCCAACCTGAATCGGGAGGCCTCTCGTTCACTTTGGGGTGTGAGTTCTTGAGTGGATTATGGATGATGTTTATCCGTCTCGATTTATCCTTCTCTATTATCCACATTTATCCTTCTCTATTATCCACTCAAGATTGGGTTTTTGAAAAAGGATAAGAGTTTGTAAAAAACTGGGAGTCGCCACCTTATTTTTAGGGAACAAGGAAAGCACAAAAAGAGTTTTATTTTCAATAAAACATTGACTCCATATTTTAAGGAAAAGCTTGGTCTTTCGAATCAAAGTTGGATTCGGGGGCTAGGTTACGAAGTGGGAAGGTTCCAAGGAACTCCTTGTAGGCACCCACTTCGCCCTAATTAAAGGTCTCCTAATTAGATTTGGGCTTTATCAAAATCTTTTTCAAAACAATCCTAGCATATCTAATCAATCACAAAATATGAATAATAATATATAGTACAAAAGTATACACAATCCTAAAGGTCTTAGGAGACTAGAAGTCAACCTAAGATTGGATTTGCGCCCTATTGACTGCCTACGTACCTTATCAATTTCTTGACAAAGATCAAAGTCCACGTAGTTCGATTACATAGGACTCTCCTATTGTAACAAACCACATAATCGTAGATATTCTATCTTATCTTGGACTCTAGCTTCGAGAGTTTGAGTTGGATCAAAACACTTGTTATGAGAGATGAAATTTCATTCCATTTTGAATTCTTTCAAAATCACTTTTTAGAATTATTCTCGAAGTAGAATCCTAGGTAAAATAAAACTCTATTCTTATTGTAATTCTTACAACAAAGAAGATTCCTAAGTGGGATCAAGTGACCCCCCTAATCCTAGGGTTTCTAGCTAATCATAGGTTAGTCTAAATACATAAAACACTAAAATATGCATGCTGGAATTTCTGGAAAATAAATGAAAAATATAATCAAGAGTGCAAATAATGCATGAAAATGTCCTAAATGCAAATCTAAGTTAGCTATGTGAACCTAGTCATGTTTCTATGTTGATTTTGGCTTAAAAGTGAGTTTTAATACACTTTTAGGTCACTTTAAATCCATGGAAAGATTTGAAAGTAATTAAGAAGTGTATTTAAAACCCTAAAATAATGAATAAAAAATAATGAAAATATGCACTAAATGCAACCTAATATGTATATTAAACTACCATCAAAACTTGGCATTTAATCATAAGGGAAGGGACTCACCTTTGCATGCTCCCTCGAACACATTTTATATATCAATCAAACTTCCCAAGTGGTAAAAATAAATCATAATAAGAACAATACTAATACTTAACTTAAATGGGCTAACAACCTAAGGCTTAAACATGCATTCCTATACACTAAAAATCCTATTATGCATAAAAGAGATTCTAAATATGAACATTTAATCCTAGATACTCAACCCTAATATGGTATGATAATATAAGAATGGAAGAAGAGAAATATGTATATAAAAATAAGCTAGTCTATTATGCATACTAAAGAAATATGGAACTTATACTATGCATACTAATAATAAACTATATCCTATGCATATTAACAATAAACTAAACCTTATGCATACTAAGAAAATAAAAACCTAACCTAACATGATTAAAGAAGAAAAAGAAAAAGAACAAGAACAGAAAAGAAAACTACTAACCTCTGCCTTCAAGCCTTCAAGCTTCAAGCCTTCTCCTCAAGCTCCAAGCCTTATCTTCAAACTCCAAGGACTCTAAGGACCTCAAAGACTTTAAAACTTAAGCTAGAGTGCTATGGGGGTGTGGACACCCCATTTTTACCAATTATTTCTACCATATACTTATATAAATGATCAACTCGAAGAGTGGATTATTTGGTGAGGAATTGGCCTTGTAAAAACCAAACTACCTAATTTGCCCTTTTCTAAGGAAAAGGACAATTCATTATTTCATGTGTACATTTGGTTTGGAATCAACCCATTTGTATTGCATTTGACTTTTGAGGTGTTTTAGAACATCCTTGTAAATTTTCATGGCATTCTAATGAGAGCTCGATAGGTAATTAGGGTTTTTGCGACTTGAAGGGCATTTTCGTCCTTTTTTCTCGTATAATTTCCGAATGACCTCCGAATTCGAAACGGATTGTCTCATGAGGTTTATATGGATGTGGGGAGTGTTTTTGAAATGTCAATTGAGCCTTTGAATGGTTGGGATAGATTCGCCCAAAATCGATTCCACGGGTAAGAATGAGCTGAATTAGGGTTTTGTTCAAATCGACCGTAAATTGGTCATTTTCACCAAAATAAAAGATTTTCAAAACATGTTTTCAAGTACCAATTTCATATTAAAACCATGTTTTTAGAAGTGGTGCAAGCCTAATTGATCAATTTTACAAAACAAAGAATGGTCATATGACCAATTTTGGCACAGCCGGGTCAATTGGCTAGCTTTTTGCTAAAACCCTTGACCATGGTCAAGTATTTTTAACCCAAGAACATTCTAAAATTGTGGAGGATCAAAACACGGTCGTTTTGAGCCCTGAACCATCGAATTTGGATCAGATTTGACCAAAATACGGCCAAAATTTGAAAACCCTAAAATTTGGGGAAGAAAATATGGGAGGTCAGCTTGGTGACCGTCCTAGCTAGGACGGCCAACCGTCCTAGCTAGGACGGCCAACCGTCCAGCCCTTGGACGGTCACCAGCATGGTCGAGCCAATTTTGCCATTTTGGAAATTTTCACCTATTTTGGCCGATTTGATTTGATTTTTTGGGATAAATTCGAACTTGGTTCAGCTTGCAAACCCTAGGAGGAATTGTTCTAAGCCCTAGGATCGTTTTTAGATGATTAAATCCTAACCATTCAAGGTTTTGAACCCTAGCTCTATATATGCTGCATTATGGAGTTAGAAGAAAGGGGGGAGAGAATTTTAGGGTTTTGAGAAGGAGGCTACAGATCTAGACCTTCATCTTTATACCATTGAAGGGGCAAGAACTCAAGGCTAGGAGCTTTGAGGAAGGTAGCCAAGAAGGAGGGAGAAGGGTAAATCCCCAACCTTATTCTTGTTTTCTTGAATTCTTATATAAGTCTATGATGCTATGATGTAAGTTCTCTTCATTCTTATATGAGATGGATCATCTTTTTTTTTTTTGCTATGAGAATGTTTAACATGTTAGGGTAGTTTTTTTTTTTTTTTATATTTGTTTATGCATGATCAGAATAGAATGTAGTTTTTAATATAGGGTAGTAATATGTTCAGTATGTTTAGGAGTAATCTTGTTAGGATTTTATGTGAGTAAGCATGTTTAGAGTTAGTTAGTTTAATTATGATTGTATGTTAGCAAGCATGTTAGGATGTCTTTTATTTTGATTTCATATGATTAGATGTGATTAGGGTTAGTTTTATTGTTATTTCATGTCATATGTATGATTAGGGTTAGCTTTGATGTTATTTTATGTGAGCGTGCATGATTAAGTTTAGTTTTGTTACGATTTTATGTTAGCATGTATGTCTAGGGTTAGTTAACTTTACCGAGATTTTGTGTTAAGAATGCATGTTTAGGGTTAATGTAGTTTTATTATGATTTTATGTAAGTATGCATGATTAGGGTTAGCTTTATTGTGATTTTATGTGAGTATGCATGATTAGGGTTAGTTTTATTATGATTGTATGTTTAGCAAGCATGTTAGGATGTCTTTCATTATGATTTTATGTGATTAGATGTGTTTAGGATTAGTCTTATTATCATTTTGTGCTAGTTAACATGTTTAGGATTAGTTTTGTTGTTATTTTATGCTAGTTATCGTGTTTAGGGTGAGTCTTTCATTATTTTATGTGTAAACATGTTTAGAATAGATATTGATATGTTCATGTTGTTATTTGAATCTCATGATAATTGATTGGTGATTTTAATGGTAATATGAGTACGTTAATATGTATTTTGACATGTGATGAGTCTTGAGTCTTTTTGTTTGTGCTTTTTATGATTATTTGAGCACTTGCCATGGATTTGATTGTTTGAACATAAAAATTGTGTACGAGGGAGCATGCGAAGGTAAGATCCTCCCCTTGTGTTTAAATTAATTATTTAAGCATAGTTTTGTGTAGTTTTTGATATGTTTTTGCATGGTAAATTAGTCAAGCATGTTAGATTGTATGCTAGGGTGTTTATTTGATGTTTTTATGGATTAAAAATGATTTTTTAAGTTACTTTAATTATGTATTCAAATCTGTCCAGATTTGAGTACATGTTTTAAAGTGGTTTAATTAATATTTTTAAGCCATATTTTGCATGATTTTATAAATAGTTTCATAGTATATTCATGTAGAAAGCATGCTAGGACATTTTCACATTTTTATTCTTTGTTTTCATGATTTTTAGAGTGATTAAAGGTTCATATTCAAATCTGTCCGGATTTGTTTATGCCCTTAAATCACTTCTAAAAATTATTTTAAGGCCAAATCCAACTTAGAAATATGTTTAGGTTCACATAGATTAATTAGTGTGCATTTAGGAGCATTTTCATGCATTGTTAGAATTGATTATATGCTTATTTGTTTAAATTTCAGCATGCATTGCATTAGTATTTTTAGGACTTTAGATTAACTTTAGGGCTAGTTAGAGACCCTAGGATTAGGAAGGTCACTTGACCTTCCCTAGGACTGTCCTTTGTTGTAAAGACCGCTATCTGATTTTTGTATTTTATTTGATTTAAGAGTCTATCTTCGAGGGATTTTCTAAAAAGATTTTAATGTGATTTTTATGAGATGAATATGATTTTTATGAAAGATTTTCAAAAGAATTTGAAATGTTTTAAGATTTTTGCCTTGGAATGAAATTCCTCTCAATATGATTTGTTTTCTTGAAATATCTTTGAAAAAGATTTTCAATTGGAATTTAATTCTAAAGATAAGAATTATTTTAGAATATTTGGATTTTAAGAAAGTCTTTTAATTTGAAATGATTTCAAATAAATGATATTAAACAAACAAAAACTCTCGAAGTTAGAGTCTTGAATTAGGTTGAATACCTTTGATGATGTGATCGATTACAATAGGAGAGTCCTAGGGTAGTCGAACTACGTGGACTTTGATACTTGCTAGGTGATACTAGTAAGTTACGTAGGCGCTAATAGGGCTCAAGTCCGCCCTAGGATGCCTGTAGGGTGTCCTAGGTTCTTAGGGTTTGTTTGTATATATTTTTTATTATTATTAATATAACTAATATAGATAATGCATTTATATCAATACTTTATTGGTTGATTTAGATTATTTAGGATTGTTTGTAATAAGAAATTTAAATAGTCCAAAGAAATTAGAAGTCCTTTAATTAGGGCGAGGTGGGTGCATACAAGTGAAAGCTTGGAACCTTCCCACGTCGTAACCTAGCCCCCGGATCCAACTCTGGTTTGTAGACTGCTTTTCCATTAATGGAGTTTGTTTTATTGAAAATAAAATATTTTTATGGTTTCCTTATTCCTTAAAAATAAGGTGGCGACTCCTTTGTTTGATTTCTGAACCCCCCTAATCACATCGTCCGGTGATGATGTGGACACCAAAGCCCCGTCACGTGGCTGGTCCATAGAACTGGCGACTCCGCTGGGGATATCGAGGGCTAAACTTCATTGATTTTATTGGGCTATTTAATTTCTTAAATTAATTAAAATCAACCACTTGCATTTGTGTGACTGTATATCATATTAGTTATATTGGCTGCATGTCATTGTGTGATAGGACGATGTTGCCTTGCCAAACGATGGTCTAGTCCTGATCCCTGTCTCCACTCGACACTAGGGCAATCATGACGAAACCATCAACCTATTGTCAAGTACCCTTCGGGGTATGTCAAAGACCAGTCAGTACTGTTTGACCCACGCGGCACGCCATGTGTCACATGTGGTTAGGTATATGGATTGGTCTGCAATAGGAACCTTTGAACCCACCTTTTGCATTAGTCCATGTAGACAGCCTGTAAGACACTCTACCCCACAGTGCTTGCACACACCTGTTATGCTGCTGAAATTTTGACACACAATTGTATTGTTATGCTGCCGAAATTCCTTTTGGTATTTAACTGTACCGTTATGCTGTCAAAATTTTCCTTGACACATACCTACGCCGTTATGCTGCCAAATTCTTTTAGCACATAATTGCGTCGTTATGCTGCCGAAATTGTCCCAATTTGATGTGAGCCTTGTTTGTGAATGCTAGAACTTAGGGATATAGTACCCTTGGATAAACTTTGATATTTTTGATATAGGCCCTTTACTTTAAGGATTTTGGTCCTTAGAACGAAATGACTATTACGAGGATAGAAGAGAATATTCTAAAGGTACATACCCTTTTCTGTGATTAGGTTGTTTTGGCTTGTTTGACTAAGACCTTCGATTCAAAGGAAAGTTTCCTAAGAATGAAGGGCTAGTCATTGGTGTTGCTCTTTGTGCCTTGTTTGGCTGATCATGTTTTATTCCCCTATTGGTGATTTTGATTTATTTCCTAATTTCTAAGGAAGTGCCCTTGTGAAATAGGGAAGTGAGTTGGAATTATGATAGGACGGTTTTCTCCTTTCTCTTTCTTTCTATTTGGATAGCGCCTCTTTGATAGTCTGTCAATAGGCTTTGAGTATCATGGACTCGTCCATTTTTTCTAAAAAAACCCATTTCATGGTGTAGAATTCTGGCCTGGCGTCGTGATTCTAGAGGGCGTCTTTTTAGTGTTGAACCCCCGAGTGTATCCTCAATGGCTGACGGAGAATCCAGTACTACTGCTACAGTGTTGAATGCTATCATAGACCGAATTGATGCCCTGGCCCGTGAAACTGAACAGATTAAGAAAATGTCCCAAAATAAACAGACCAGTACAGATCAGGATAGGGAGGCCCACTTAGAGAACCCGAAGAGTACCTCTGATCCACCTATCCCAGCCCAAGTTGATGACAGTGCCAAGGCCCAGGCATGAGCCAAATCTAAGCCCATCAATCTGGATGGCGAGCCAAGTGGATCTAGGTTCCCCTCTGGGGATCCGATCCTGTTGTCGAGTAAGGTTGAAGCCTTAGAGAAAGCCCTGAAGGGGATGCGTCGGTATGATGACATGGTTGATGTGACATCTTTTTCACTGTTCCCCAAGGCCCGTATGCCGTTCAGTTTTAAGATGCTGGAATTAGAGAAGTTTGATGGGATGGGTTGCCCTAAAACCCATTTGAAGATGTATGTGAGGGCGATGCAACCTCGTGGAGCTGATGATGAGCTGTTGGCTCAGATGTTTCATGAATCACTGAAAGGGTCAGCCTCGAAGTGGTTTTTATCCTTAGATGAGACTAAGTTGAAGACATGGGAGGATGTTTGCAATGAGTTCACTAATCACTACAAGTACAACACTGAGATTGATGTGACTCGTAGGGATCTTGAGACTACTAAGCAGGAACCGAGGGAGAGTTTCTCTGCCTTCATTTCCAGATGGAGGGCGAAAGCTTCGCAGATAACCCACAGGCCTACAAATGATGAGCAGGTGCAGATGGTATTGAAGAGTCTCTTGCCCATTTACAACAAGTATTTGTTCTCGCAGTATTTTCCTAACTTCAAAGCGCTTGTTATTGCTGGCACTCAAGTTGAAGATGCTCTGGCTAGTGGGGCTCTCAATGCCGAAGAACCCTTCAGAAACCGCCAACCACCTCTCAACCGCAAACCCAGCCCTGAAGTCAATGCCATCGCCTAAACTATTCAAGCTACCCAACCAAATCGCTCATTCCAAGCTAGAGAGCCGACCCGCCAGTTCACCAATCTATACATGTCCCTAGAACGTGTCCTTGAGAAATTGAAGGCGCGTGGTCTCCTTACCCCTTTGGAACCCCGGCCTCTTCCAGATCATTTGCCCAGAAATTTCAAAGAAAATGAGTATTGTCAGTGTTAGAAGTATGCCCTAAAACCAATCCTAAAGGGTATATTGAGTTT
>JAESVK010000964.1:409534-434214 GCA_017140935.1 Hamamelis virginiana
TATTCAAAACAAGAAAGTTGAAAGTTTTATGAAGAAAAGAAATATTCGAAAGATGGAGATATGTAGGCAGCCCATAAAGTTACCTTGGGTGCGGTCCAATTCCCTAAGGCAAAACAACCCTATGTTTGTTTTCAATTGCAATTATTTGCAGTGATTTATTCAAAACTAAAAAGATAAAATTCTTTTATTCATGAGATGAAGAGAAACCTTTCAAAGGTCTATTACATGCCATATGATTCTAATTCCATTCATTCAAAATAATAAAAAGCATGAGAAATATGTTTCAAAAATTCATCAAATCCTTCGTTCCTTCCTTGAAGTTTTTTTTGAGTCATCATCTTTTCTTCTCTTGTAAAGTACTACTTGTAAAACATTAGGCGGAAGTGACGAAGTGTCCCATCGTTCTTCAGATGAGAGACTTTCAATAAGTCATGAAATCCTAGCCTTCCTTTCTTGTCCCCGAATACCCATATTCTGAGATAACCATTGTTTATAAACCTCATCCAGTTCAAAAGGCCCATGCGAGAAATCAATGTGAGTTGTGCGCAATACAGATGGCCACCTTGACATCAAAGCCTTCACCACTGATGGAGAGATCGCCTTAGAAGTATAAGTATGCTCTGGAAGAGATGGGATCGTCTGTTTGGTCCCCATTTGGCGAAGCAGTCGTGTCGCCCAATAGAAAGAGGTACGCTTCAATCCTACCAAAATCACCGCAGAATAACTTGGAGAACGAAGCAGATAATGGCCAGAACAGCTCCAGTCATGTACATACCATTCGATGTCATCCCAAGAGAGAGTAGACAGAAAAGTCAACCATTCTAGTAAAGTAAGCTCTCGAGGAAGGGTAATGGCACGACGATGATAGGAAGCATGGTAAGAAGTACCAGTGGAAGGAGCGATGAATTTGAGCCTTTCAATTAACCACATTTGGAGTAGAATGGGGCTACCTTCAAAAGGAGTTTTGGGGTCGGTGTGAAGTTTGTCTAAGCCATTTAGAGTTTCGGCGAGGACCATGGGTATCATGTTTTGTGATGAAGAAAGAGGTGAAACTAGTTCACACAGTTCTAATGGAACCAGGAAAGAGCCAGTACAGAAGAAAAATTGCACGAGAAGGCATAAAACTAAAGCATGTTGAACGGACCGTGAAGTGGTGAATTGATTCAAGCCGGGGTGAAGAAAAGAAGTAGCAAGTTTTAGGAGATTAAGGTTGGTACCTTCGATGAATATAGAAGCATCTCCTTCAGAGATCTCGAGAAGAGAAGCGAGAGTTGTTGTGTACTTACGCCGAATCTGTGGGAAGATGAAAGGTCATTTCAGTGGAACAGACATGATCGCGCAGAATTCCTCCAACAGTGGGCATATTTCTTCGGTGCCGAAGTTGAAAACATGAATTGTGGGATCCCAAAAGTGGCTTGCAGCAATAAGAAACGTGGTTTCTATCTTGATTTGTTGAAGAGAGAAACATGCATTCAAGTTGTAGCGAGCGAACACCTTCTTGTCTTCCTTCGTCATTCTCGCCATGAATCTTTTCAAAACCTGGGGGAGAGCCTCCATGATGCTTAAAACTATTGTAGGATGGTTGTAGAGGCTGCTAAGGGTTCCTTTTTATAGGCCTAGGTCAGGTTTGAAGAGAAATTAGAAACTGAAAAGACCGAAAATTGGAAACTGCTCAAAATAAGCAAAATAGGGCGGGCCATTACGGTGACCGTCTTAGGTAGGACGGCCAACCGTCCTAGGGTGGACGGCCAACCGTCCTGGCTTGGATGGTCACCAGGATTTGGCCACCTAATTTTGCCGATTTTGCTTGTTTTCGATTTTTTTTCGAGTTTTTGTGCATTCGGGGCCCCGATTTTGATTTTTATTGATTTTGTTGCTATTTACAAGTTTTAAAACATTGGTATTAGTTCAATCATGATCAAAAGTGAGAGAATTAATAGCAGTGAATGAGTTTTAACAGTGCACATACACTTTTAGAGAGAAGAAAACTTGTTTTGGTACAAATGTTTGCAAATTACATATGATTTTCAAAATGAAACCCCATGTCTCATAAAGGATTGGTCAATGTCTTCGAGAGCTCCTCCTTATCCCTCTGCTAGATCCCTCGCCAGCTGAAGAATGACGTGGTGGGTCAGGTTCCTGAAACGGTGTTCACAATGTGATCAGTTTGTGAGAAGGGAAGGAAGATGAATTTGAGAATGTGATTTGAAGTTACCTATTGACAAGTGAGAGCGGAAGTCCTCAAGCTCATCCTGCGAAGGTCACGCCTCATGGCGGTGGTAAGATCGATGTAATCCTGGCAATACTCTCGAGGGACCTGTCAGAAATGAATGATGTCAGTGTATCAGTGGGAATGCGTGTACAGTTAATTGGTTCAGTGGGAGGTTCACCTGTTCGTAAGAGGGATCTATATGATATCCCTCATCGACTGAAGGTCGTGAAATAGTAGAAGTCACGAAGTTATCTTCAACTATCAGCTTAATGTTCCAGTCTGCAGGCTGCAAGGCAGGAGGCCTATTTGTCTCTTGATCATTATCACTAGCAGCAGCTCTAGAACTTTGACCTCGAGAACGGTGACTCTGTGGACATAAAGATAAAGTTTTGTGATTACATTTACAGAGATGAAGGGAGGTGTTTTATTTACATACCCTTTTAGGAAGTTCTCCAGTCGCCAAGGGGCGCATTAAGAACTGTTGGCAGAAGACCTCATAGCTCGCATCAGAGAAAAGGAAAGCGGAAAGATCCACTCTTCTCTTGGACTCTAACAGGGCCTCACCCTTCAGTTTATCAGTGTGATGCATATTTGCAGGAGGCAGAAAAGGCACCCTAGCTGCATCCATATTTCCATAGACTTGGCGACAGACTCTTTCACCCAAGTACCAATATCTGCCAGCAGGCCCCTCAAATAAGATCCGCCTATGAGTTAGGAGTACGCTCTGCATGTGGGGGGAAGCCAAAGTAGTCCTCCAAGTACCCCATGGGTCCCAGTTCACCTGAAGATTATGAAGAGCATGAGAGTTGAATTTGGAAGATTTAAGAGAAAGACAGTGGTTTGAGATTTTACCTGTTCTGCAGTAAAACCAGCAAGAATAGCCTTGGCAGTGGCATAATCATACCTATGGAGGTTAGATTTTTTCCTGTGGCATGGATCAAAGCGAGCTAGAAATGGCCATTGGTTAACCCCCTCTTTCAAGAGAGGACAACCAAGACCCAAGTAGATGAAAGCCCATACCTGCATGAAAGAAAGATCAAGAAATTGACAAAGATATAGGGAGATTTTATTGAAAGACACCATATGAAATCAGTACCTGCCATATGAAAGCCAAGCCGCCGAAGTCTTGAGCAGCATCTCGTGATTTGTCACTCATGGAGCGATACAAAGTCGCTAATGTAGCTCCGCCCCAGTCATACAGGTGAACATTATCCATATCCTCCAAACTCTTCAAGAAGACTAGAGGGGCAATGTTTTGTGTACCCGCAAAGAAAGTGCATGAAAGCAGATACAGAATGAATGCTCGGGCAATTTCTTCGGGTACCGCTCCTTCCTCTTCACTTTGAATGCTGAAATGATTATAGAGCCAAGAGCGCCTGACTCCTCTTTTTGTCAAAGGAACATTTTCAACGCCCAAGAGATTGTGCAAGTATTCTTCATCGGTGCGAGCTTCTTCATAAAAAGCGAGTGGTTGGCCTCCAATATGAAGTTCTGTAATCATGGTGAAATCGAGTGGGGTCATAGTCATTTCCCCAAACCCGAAGTGAAATGTGTTGGTGGTGTCCCACCAAAGTTCAGAAAGAGCTATCATAGCCATTCTATCCATGTTGTCGAGCCAGAGAGAATCTAAGGAGAACTTGAAGCCTGCCTGCTCTACAATGGCCTTGGCTTGAGGTTGACGTATCTCCATTAATTCCCACCATTTGATTAGCTTACCTAAGGAGTATCGTGTACGAATTTCGAAATTGGGCTGCATAAGCACATTTGTGTTATATTCTCATCAAAGGAAATGTTGTTATTTCTAAATGACTTTTGATTCAAATGCAATGAAAGCATGACTATTGATTTATATATCATGAAATGAAGTAAAATTTATGCTTTGAATGAGCCAAAATGATCAATACATTTTCAAAAGGTTTTTATAAAAGATGAGTGCATATTGGATGATACAATTTATTATCAAAGGCATGGGTGGTGTCACCAAAATCCAAAGTGTTTCAAATTTAAAATTGATGGTGTTTTAAATCAAATTAAACATCATAGAAAATTTTTGAGATACTTTACTTGACAGGAAATGACTTGTAAAGAAGAAAATGGATGATGGTGTCATTTAGGCATTTTATCAAACATGCGATATGCATATTTTCAAAATGATATTTTCAAAGAAGATTGATCATGGCAAATACTTTCTAAAATCCTACAAAAATCATTGAAATATGATTAGGATATGTTTGATTTGAAAAATCAAAGTTTACTTCATTGAGGCATTTCATCAAACACTTGGTGTGCACCATTGACAAGCTTGTGAAGCTATGAAATGGGGCTCCCATGCTTTTCCCAAAAGTTATAATGATATGAAAATCAACAATCACAACATGCAAACAAGCATTTCAATTTAATCAATTGCATATGAATCAAGAGTTATTGATGAAGTTTAACTTACATTGTCTTTGGAGTGAATATACGAAAGATGTGTTCTAGGCTCCAAGAGTAGAGATGGTGGATGAGAGTCTCCATATGATGGTGCCTTGTATCTAGCCTTGACTTCCAAGAATGGATACTTCAAGTAAGGTGGAGGAGATTGATTTCTTTCCATTTTTGAAGAGAATGGAGTATGTGGGAAATAGAGAGGTTCACACTAAAACGGAAACAAGTTGAAGAACTTGAGAAGATGAAGACGATTTTGTGTTGGCAAGATTGCAAACCAAAGATTTGGCTGAGTATATATGGATTGAGGATCAAGAGTGAGAGAGTTTTTGAGCAAAATAGGCTTAGAAATGCTTAGAATGAACACAAGAGTGCACATGAGCATGAGAGGCTTAAAAAGAACAAAAAATTTCGGGTCACACATGGTGACCGTCCTAGCTAGGACGGCCAACCGTCCGGCCCAGGTCGGCTAGCCGTCCAGGCTAGGACGGCCACCAGTGTACCCCACTTTGATTTTCTCAAAATCTTGATTTTTGATCGAATTTTCTCAAAATTAGTTCATGTTTTGCATGAAAATTATCACTAAATGATGATTTTGGATGATGATTTTGAATGATGATTTTGAATGATGATTTTGAAAATATTGTATATGGGAGAAGTACCATATAATTGAGGATGTGTTCATGTGGGAGATGTACCATATGAACAATGAGTTTGGAGTTATTTTATGTGAGACATAAAATAACATTTTGAATTGTTTGAAATTATTTTATGTGAAACATAAAATGATGAGGTGAGATTATTTTATGTGAGACATAAAATGATACTTTATATGGGAGATGTACCATATAATTGATGATAAGTTCACATGGGAGATGTACCATGTGAACGATGAACTTGAGTTATTTTATGTGAAGCATGAAATAACATTTTGAATGATTTGTGATTATTTTATGTGAAACATAAAGTGATGAAGTGAGATTATTTTATGTGAGACATAAAATAATGCCTTATATGGGAGATGTACCATATAATTGATGATATGTTCACATGGGAGATGTACCATATGAACAATGAATTTGAATTGTTTTATGTGAAACATAAAATAGTGATGTGAGATTATTTTATATGAAATATAAAATAATGATCTTTATATGGGAGATGTACCATGTAAAGTGTTGATTTTAGAGGCTTATATAGGAGATGTACCATATAAGTGATGGGTTTGAATTGTTTTATGAGAGAAATAAAATAATGTGTTTAAAATATTTCATGTGAAGCATGAAATGATAAGTTTGAATTATTTTATGTGAAACATAAAATAATGGTTTGAAAATATTTATATAGGAGAAGTATTATATAAATAATAATTCTTGTGGGAGATGTACCATAGGAATAATGAGTCTGGACTATTTTATGTGAGAGAAGTATTACATAAGATGATAATTTGTATGTGTTTATGTGAGAGAAGTCACATAAGATGATAACTTGTATGTGTTTATGTGAGAGAAGTATCACATAAAATGATGATTTGTGTATGCTTATGTGAGTAAGATATCACATAAATGCTTGTTTTGTGGTTTGTTGATGTGTTTGACTTTGAGATAATTGGAAGTGTAACTTCCGAGAAGGACTCCGATCCCTTGAGATAATTGGAAATGAGTTTTCCAAGAAGAGTCGTTGACTCCAGGGATAAGATAATTGGAAGTGTGACTTCCAAGAATTATTTTCATTCCGAGTTTATTCAGGAAATAGATTCCAATGTTTGTGAGAAGTTGGTTGGATTATCCCTCTTTTGTTGTGGCAAAAATGAGATGCCATTTTGTTTCGTTGGTATTACATGGCGAAGCCATGAAACACCAACGAGGGGCTTCTGTGGACACCCCATTTTTACCAATTATTTTTACAATATACTTATATAAATGATCAACTCGAAGAGTGGATTATTTGGTGAGGAATTGGCCTTGTAAAGACCAAACTACCTAAATTGCCCTTTTCTGAGGAAAAGGACAATTCATTATTTCATGTGTACATTTGGATTGGAATCAACCCATTTGTATTGCATTTGACTTTTGAGGTATTTTAGAACATCCCTGTAAATTTTCATGGCATTCTGATGAGAGCTCGATAGGTAATTAGGGTTTTTGCGACTTGAAGGGCATTTTCGTCCTTTTTCTCGTATAATTTCCGAATGACCTCCGAATTCGAAACGGATTGTCTCATGAGGTTTATATGGATGTGGGGAGTGTTTTTGAAATGTCAATTGAGCCTTTGAATGGTTGGGATAGATTCGCCCAAAATCGATCCTACGGGTAAGAATGAGCTGAATTAGGGTTTTGTTCAAATCGACCGTAAATTGGTCATTTTCAACAAAATGAAAGATTTTCAAAACATGTTTTCAAGTACCAATTTCATATTAAAACCATGTTTTTAGAAGTGATGCAAGCCTAATTGATCAATTTTACAAAACAAAGAATGGTCATATGACCAATTTTGGCACAGCCGGGTCAATTGGCTAGCTTTTTGCTAAAACCCTTGACCATGGTCAAGTATTTTTAACCCAAAAACATTCTAAAAATGTGGAGGATCAAAACACGGTCGTTTTGAGCCCTGAACCATCGAATTTGGATCAGATTTGACCAAAATACGGCCAAAATTTGAAAACCCTAAAATTTGGGGAAGAAAATATGGGAGGTCAGCTTGGTGACCGTCCTAGCTAGGACGGCCAACCGTCCAGCCCTTGGACGGTCACCAGCATGGTCGAGCCAATTTTGCCATTTTGGAAATTTTCACCTATTTTGGCCGATTTGATTTGATTTTTTGGGATAAATTCGAACTTGGTTAAGCTTGCAAACCCTAGGAGGAATTGTTCTAAGCCCTAGGATCGTTTTTAGATGATTAAATCCTAACCATTCAAGGTTTTGAACCCTAGCTCTATATATGCTGCATTATGGAGTTAGAAGAAAGGGGGGGAGAGAATTTTAGGGTTTTGAGAAGGAGGCTACAGATCTGGACCTTCATCTTTACACCATTGAAGGGGCAAGAACTCAAGGCTAGGAGCTTTGAGGAAGGTAGCCAAGAAGGAGGGAGAAGGGTAAATCCTTAACCTTATTCTTGTTTTCTTGAATTCTTACATAAGTCTATGATGCTATAATGTAAGTTCTCTTCATTCTTATATGAGATGGATCATCTTTATTTTTTTGCTATGAAAATGTTTAACATGTTAGGGTAGTTTTTTTTTTTATTTGTTTATGCATGATCAGAATAGAATGTAGTTTTTAATATAGGGTAGTAATATGTTCAGTATGTTTAGGAGTAATCTTGTTAGGATTTTATGTGAGTAAGCATGTTTAGAGTTAGTTAGTTTAATTATGATTGTATGTTAGCAAGCATGTTAGGATGTCTTTTATTTTGATTTCATATGATTAGATGTGATTAGGGTTAGTTTTATTGTTATTTCATGTCATATGTATGATTAGGGTTAGCTTTGATGTTATTTTATGTGAGCGTGCATGATTAAGTTTAGTTTTGTTACGATTTTATGTTAGCATGTATGTCTAGGGTTAGTTAACTTTACCGAGATTTTGTGTTAAGAATGCATGTTTAGGGTTAATGTAGTTTTATTATGATTTTATGTAAGTATGCATGATTAGGGTTAGCTTTATTGTGATTTTATGTGAGTATGCATGATTAGGGTTAGTTTTATTATGATTGTATGTTTAGCAAGCATGTTAGGATGTCTTTCATTATGATTTTATGTGATTAGATGTGTTTAGGATTAGCCTTATTATCATTTTGTGCTAGTTAACATGTTTAAGATTAGTTTTGTTGTTATTTTATGCTAGTTATCGTGTTTAGGGTGAGTCTTTCATTATTTTATGTGTAAACATGTTTAGAATAGATATTGATATGTTCATGTTGTTATTTGAATCTCATGATAGTTGATTGGTGATTTTAATGGTAATATGAGTACGTTAATATGTATTTTGACATGTGATGAGTCTTGAGTCTTTTTGTTTGTGCTTTTTATGATTATTTGAACACTTGCCATGGATTTGATTGTTTGAACATAAAAATTGTGTACGAGGGAGCGTGCGAAGGTAAGATCATCCCCTCGTGTTTAAATTAATTATTTAAGCATAGTTTTGTGTAGTTTTTGATATGTTTTTGCATGGTAAATTAGTCAAGCATGTTAGATTGTATGCTAGGGTGTTTATTTGATGTTTTTATGGATTAAAAATGATTTTTTAAGTTACTTTAAAACATGTATTCAAATCTGGAAATTATGTATTCAAATCTGTCCAGATTTGAATACATGTTTTAAAGTGGTTTAATTAACATTTTTAAGCCATATTTTGCATGATTTTATTAATAGTTTCATAGTATATTCATGTAGAAAGCATGCTAGGACATTTTCACATTTTTATTCTTTGTTTTCATGATTTTTAGAGTGATTAAAGGTTCATATTCAAATCTGTCCGGATTTGTTTATGCCCTTAAATCACTTCTAAAAATTATTTTAAGGCCAAATCCAACTTAGAAATATGTTTAGGTTCACATAGATTAATTAGTGTGCATTTAGGAGCATTTTCATGCATTGTTAGAATTGATTATCTGCTTATTTGTTTAAATTTCAGCATGCATTCCATTAGTATTTTTAGGACTTTAGAATAACTTTAGGGCTAGTTAGAGACCCTAGGATTAGGAAGGTCACTTGACCTTCCCTAGGACTGTCCTTTGTTGTAAAGACCGCTATCTGATTTGTGTATTTTATTTGATTTAAGAGTCTATCTTCGAGGGATTTTCTAAAAAGATTTTAATGTGATTATTATGAAATGAATATGATTTTTATGAAAGATTTTCAAAAGAATTTGAAATGTTTTAAGATTTTTGCCTTGGAATGAAATTCCTCTCAATATGATTTGTTTTCTTGAAATATCTTTGAAAAAGATTTTCAATTGGAATTTAATTCTAAAGATAAGAATTATTTTAGAATATTTGGATTTTAAGAAAGTCTTTTAATTTGAAATGATTTCAAATAAATGATATTAAACAAACAAAAACTCTCGAAGTTAGAGTCTTGAATTAGGTTGAATACCTTTGATGATGTGATCGATTACAATAGGAGAGTCCTAGGGTAGTCGAACTACGTGGACTTTGATACTTGCTAGGTGATACTAGTAAGTTACGTAGGCGCTAATAGGGCTCAAGTCCGCCCTAGGATGCCTGTAGGGTGTCCTAGGTTCTTAGGGTTTGTTTGTATATATTTTTTATTATTATTAATATAACTAATATAGATAATGCATTTATATTAATACTTTATTGGTTGATTTAGATTATTTAGGATTGTTTGTAATAAGAAATTTAAATAGCCCAAATAAATTAGAAGTCCTTTAATTAGGGCGAGGTGGGTGCCTACAAGTGAAAGCTTGGAACCTTCCCACGTCGTAACCTAGCCCCCGGATCCAACTCTGGTTTGTAGACTGCTTTTCCATTAATGGAGTTTGTTTTATTGAAAATAAAATATTTTTATGGTTTCCTTATTCCTTAAAAATAAGGTGGCGACTCCTTTGTTTGATTTCTAAACCCCCCTAATCACATCGTCCGGTGATGATTTGGACACCATAAAGCCCCGTCACGTGGCTGGTCCACAGGGGGAAGCTTGTGCAATTGCTCAAGCCTCTACTCTCCAAGCTAGCTCTCTAAAGCTTATTTATGTGTGTTGAAACTGATTCTAGGGCCCTCTATTTATAGGAAGGCCTGAGTTTGATCAATGGCTGAGTTTAAATCTCCTAGGAATGATCCAAGGGCTCAAAACCAGTCTTCCAAGGTGTTCATACTCATCCAAAAGTCCCCATGGCCGAACTAGACACATGGCATGGCTTGGAAGAATCCCAGGCAGAAAAATCACTCAAAAATGGCAATTATTGGCTGAGAGGATCGACGACCATCCACCCTAGGACGGTTGGCCATCCTTTATGGACGGTTGGTCGTCCATAGGTGGACGGCCGCCGTCCATAGGTGGACGGCCATCGATCCTCCATGTTATTTTTGGCATGTGTGGACCTATCTCAGCCCGTTTCTTCCCAGTTTCGGCTTTTTTCGGCTTTTCGGACCCGTTTTAAGTCCAAATTTGACGATTCAAGCGCTGAAACGATCGTGATCCGATTTTCCATGTTTTAAGAAGTATTTGAAGTGAAAATGCATTGACTGAGGTCAAAGGTTTAGGGAAAAGTTAACCGATTAGCTGTTTAGGGTCTGTCGGGCCCAAATTTGGGTTTTGAAATTTGCTAACCGATTGCTTTCGAAATCATTTCTTCTTCTTGAAACAAGTTTTAAAATGTTTTAGGAAAGTGTTCTGAAGCCTTTGAAGGCTTTGGTTTGATAAAAATATCGAATCCCGGTCGCTTCCGGTCGAAACCCTAATCTGGGCTTTGAAAGGGCTTTTTCGAGCTTTAAGAGCCAATCATGAGCCAGAAGGCTCCACAGATCTTGTCATTTATCAACTTAGCTACCAAACACACTTTACATATCTATGCCAAAGTCTCGAGACCATTCGAGACAAGATCGACAGTCATTCAGGGCTTTTGTGATTTAAAGGACCAAACTGCCCTTCAGTCACAAAAGGCCTTATTTTCTGTCAAGCTTGGCTCGGATTGCCATGGAATTTTGCAGGGACGTTCCTAGACTCACTAAAAACTTAATTCAAAATGAACCGACTCAATCTGACCTAAAAATCTACATGTGATAATGACCTCTACCTAATTACCCACAAAGGGTAAAACTGGGAACTTAGGGTTTTAACACCCTATTTCAATTCTAAACACAGGCAACCATTCATGACCATACTCATGGTCAAAAATGGATGTCTACATTACCATTATTTTTTTTATAACCGTTGGTGGCTTGGTGCTCTTTTCCATGTGAGAAAAAATATCCCTCTCTCACATGTTCCAGCCCAGACATCATACCCTCTCTCACCCTCTCGCACCCTCCCCATCTCCGTCTCTTCAAGGTTGCCGATCCAAACCCACAAAAGCCAAAAACCTCCATCTCTCCCCCATTCGGTTTCTATTCTCCCATCAAATACCCTTCATCTCTCTCTCTTTCTCTATCTCTATCTTGTTCTCTTCTCCCATTCTCTCGTCTTAGTTGTCGGTGGCATGACTGGCGGCCGATGATCGGAGCGGCGACCGATATGGGTTCTGATCCATTAAAATCGAAAGAGACTCGAGTCTGATCGACGCAAACGAGTGGTTCATGGATGATTGAGGTTTGCTACGGCGACATGGATGATGGAGGTCTGCTGCGGCGACACCACTGAAGGCAAAGAGGTAACTTTGCAAAAAAAATTTGATTTTTATCATTCTCTGCCTACGACTGGTTCGACTTTTTGAGTTTTTTTTTTTTTTTTTTTTCATTCTCTGTTACTGTTTGTTTGCTGAGAAAATAGCTGGGAAAATGATTGGTTCTACTTCTTGGTTTGACGTCTTAAGTTTTTTTTTTTTTTTTTTTTTTATTTTGTGTTGGGGTTTTTTTGGGGGGAAAATGTTGGGAAAGTGAGGGAAAGTGAGGGAAAATGATCCAACCGTTTTGTTGGTTGATGAGGGCAAAAGAGACTTTGCTCCTCTTTGCTGAGTTTGGCTGGAGCTACAGTTGCATTCAAATTTTGGAAAATTTGAATACCTACTGTAGCTACTTCAAATTTGGAGGATGGGTTTGGATGCATTACTGGAGTGGTTTTTTTTGCTTCAAAAGCATCCATTTTGGCTTTGGCTTTAGATGCACTACTGGAGATGCCCTAATCCACCCATCTGTATTTTTACTAAAAGCAGCACAATAAAAATTTAATTAATAAATCCATTTTACCCATTTACTAAATACAACCCATTACATAACAAAAATGTTAGCCCTAAGGTCCTTGACCTTATTTTGATGATAACTAAACCATACTTCTCTTCTAACAAATGGTTGAATGTTTTGTATCCATAGATTATCTTTGGAAGTCAACATCAACATTCATCAAGTATTCCAAGTGCTATTTATTCAAATCAAAGCTCATGGTGATAAACTACAAGTGTCAAAGGGCCAAATTGAAGTCAAGTTGATCTACATATACTTTAGGAACTCTTTGTAAGACTTCTCTCATGATCAATTGTGTAAAGCTCAAGAGAAATGTTTTTCATCTCATTGTGCATTAGCATTCATGCTCAATTTGCTTTCAAAATTGACCAAAAATGTTTTGAAACACTTAGTTATTGTGTCAAAGTGTTTAGTGTTGATTTTGACTTAGAAATTTCATTATTGCCTTTGCAACTTCACTAGTCGACTAACCCATCTAGTCCTAGTCGACTAATTGGAGTACAGAACCAATGTTTATGAAAATTCTAAGTTAGTCGACTAATCACCCTTGACTAGTCGACTAATGGTTTCTTAGTCGACTAGCCCGCTCTTGCTAGTCGACTAATGTAAGGTCAGTAGCTATGTTTTGGTTGCAATTTTACTAGTCGACTAATACCCCCTGTCCTAGTCGACTAACCGATCCCGGATTAAAATTTCCCAAATATTTTTAAGTTGCTAGTCGACTTACCCTCCTTGTTCTAGTCGACTAACAAACCCAGTTTTTGTTCTTTATGGTTTTTGCTTAGCTAGTCGACTAACAAGCTTGTCCTAGTCGACTAACCGAGCCCGGGAATGAAAAATACCTTTGCAAATGCCTTGTGAGTCGACTAACAAGCTTGTATTAGTCGACTAAGGGTTCTGCAACTTCAAAACGGCTCTTTCCTAAACTAGTCATTCAAGCATTAAATGTTCCCCAACCACCCTAAAACCTTCCTAATCCGACTTCTAGGGTTTCAAACGGTCATTTGGGTTTAGGATGGCTATATATTGAAGGTTGGTGTTCATTTATTGCTTACCAAGTGATTAAATCTTTTGTCTTACACTCATTACTCTCAAGCATTCATTATTCACTCTTCTCATTGATTAAATACTCTTGTGCTTCATCCATTTGATCTTTTGAGAAGTTATTGTACTCTTGTATTGATTACAAATAAGCTTTGAGAAGCATTCATTGTATCATTCAATATTCAATCTCTTGTATTGTGAGTTTTGTAAGGGTTTTGTGAGAACTCTTGTGGGTGAGTTCTCTTCCACCTTGAAAGAAGGCAAGTTGTAAAGGTTTCTCCATCTTGAAGGAGTTGCATAGTGGATTAACCCTCTTGACGGAGTTCTTGAGGTGTGGATGTAGGCGGAGACCAAACCACGTTAAAACCTTGTGTTTGATTCTCTAACTCAATTTCTTTACTTTAAGTTCATGATTTTATATCTTTTTGTATTAAGTTAATATTCAATCTTGCCTTTTACTTATCCAATTTCAAGTTTGCAAAATTATTGTATCCCATTTTTGTAAGTAATTTTTATTTGCCTATACTCTATTCACCCCCCCTCTAGAGTATATTTTGGGCCAACAATTGGTATCAGAGCAAGTGCTCATTGTTTTTCAAAATTTGTTGAGCTAAAGATCATGGCAAATCAAATGGGAACCAACCCGGATAGACCTCCATTTTTTGATGGTGAAAACTATGGATTTTGGAAAAATAGAATGCAAAATTGGATTGAATCTTATGACATGAGAATTTGGAAAGTTATAATGAAAGGGAATCAAAATGTTTTCAAAAAGGATGATGAAGGACAACTTGTTCCTAAAACTTTGGATGATTGGACCGAAGATGACATGAAAGTTATCCAAATTAATTATAAAGCAAAAAGCGTATTGTATTGTGCTATTAATGTTAGTGAATACAATCGTGTTTCATCATGTGCTACGGCACAAGAAATTTGGAGAAAACTTAAGGTCACTTATGAAGGTACTAAACAAGTTAAACGTTCCAAAGCTCTCATGCTTAGACAAGACTATGAAATGTTCAAGATTTGATGGTGAAAATGTTAGAGATATGTTTACTCGTTTTACTAATCTTTTGAATGAATTGCAAGCATTAAGGAAAGTTATTCCTAATGATAATATTGTGTCAAAGATCCTTTTAGCTCTTCCACCTTCATGGAGTCCTAAAATCACCGTCATTCAAGAAGCTAAAGATATTGAGGAGATTGACATTGATGAGCTCATAGGATCACTCATTACCCATGAAACGGCAATGTAGAAGGGGAATGATGCAATTCAAAGTGAGAAGGACAATGCTCAAGTGAAGAGAACTCTAGCTCTTAAATCCTCTATCCTTGAAGCTAGTGATGGTGATGACTTCACCAACAATGATGATGATGATGATGATGATATGGCTATAATCACTAGGCAATTCCAATCCTTCCTAAGAATGAAGAAGAACCAATCTAGAGAAGGCAATGAAAGATTTGACAAAGCAAATGACGGTAGATGCTTCAATTGCAAGAAGTTTGGGCACACCATTGCACATTGTCCTAGCAAGAACTCTTCCAACAACAATAACTTCCAATCTTCAAGAAATAATCAAAGAGGCAAAGGGAAAGCTATGGCCGCCACCACCTCCACTTGGGATGACATTCTTGAGGATGCTAAGAGTGATGAAGAAACTACTCAAGAAGAGATGGCTAACTTTTGCTTGTTTGCCAACATTGAGGAATCTTGCTTCATGGCAAATGATGATGAAGGAAGTGAGGTAAATTCTATTTCTAATTGTGATGATGATGAATGTGATTTATCCTTAGAGGACTTTCAAAATTTGAGTAAACTATTTTATAATAAAAATTATGTTTTAAAAAGGGAACTTGAATCTTTGAAGAAAAGCCTCTCAACTCTCAAAAGTGAGAAACTAGCATTAGTAAATGAAAATTCCAAATTAACTTTGCTAAATGAAAAGCAAAGGAATGAGATTGAGAATTTGAGAAACATACCTTCCACTTCCATATCTTCAATTAACTCTTCAACTTTTGAAAATGAAAATGAACTTTTGAAATCCAAAATTGAAGACTTAAACAAAATTGTCTACAAATTTACAAGTGGAAAAGAAAATTTTGATAGGTTACTTGGAGCTCAAAGAGTTGGGCTAAACAAAGAAGGATTAGGCTACATGTCTAATACTAACTCCAAAAAGTCTTCACTTTATTTAGACTTCTTTGTTAAAGCTTCAATGAAAGTAGACTCCAAAGAACCTAAATCAAAGCCTCACTCTCATTCACATATTACTAAACAAAATCCTAATGCTATTTGTCATTATTATGAGAGAAAATGGCATGTCACATTCAAATGTCCATTTAGAGGAAAAAAAGGACTTGGGAAAATGGTAGCTTGGATTAAAAGGGAACCTTCATCCAAGAAATCATTTGAACCAAAGACAATTACTATGAATGAACTTGAACGTTTGAGAATCCTAACCTTATAGGACCTAAGAGAGTTGGGTACCAATAGTTCAATTGTATTGTGTTTGTAGGTATGCTTGAAATCCATTAACAAAAAGGATCAATGGTATTTGGATAGTGGATGCTCAAGGCATATGACCGGTGACAAAGATAAATTTATTTCCTCAACTCTCAAAGATGGTGGACTTGTAACCTTCGGGGATGATAGTAAAGACAAGATCATTGGTAAAGGTAAAATTGATAATGTTTTGCTTGTTAGAGATTTAAAGCATAACTTGCTTAGCATTAGTTAATTGTGTGATAGTGGCTATTTTGTGAACTTTACTTCTAATTCTTGCAATGTTTTAGACAAAAACAAAATCAATATCCTTGTTGCAAAACGCCTTGGAAATGTGTATATCACTTGTTTTGATGACTTAACATCTCAAGATGTAACATGTCTTTCCGCTTTACAAGATTCAAATTGGTTATGACATAGAAGGCTTGGGCATGCAAACATGGAATTACTTCAAAAGCTTTCTAAAAATGAACTTGTTATATGCTTGCCCAAAGCTAATTTTTCAAAAGATAAAATTTGTGATGCATGCCAATTTGGAAAATAAATCAAAACTAGTTTTAAAACCAAAGCGCATATTTCTACATCTAGGCCTTTGAAATTGTTACATCTAGATTTGTTTGGACCAAATGATGTAGCTAGTCTTGGTGGTAAACTTTATGCCTTTGTCTTAGTTGATGATTACTCAAGGTATACTTGGATTCTTTTTCTTTCTCATAAGAGTGATACATGTGGTGAATTTATAAAACTTTGTAAAAGACTTGAAAAAGAACAAGGCCACTCCATCATTAGTGTGAGAAGTGATAGAGGTAGAGAGTTTAAAAACCAAGACATCGAAAATTTTTGTGATGCACAAGGATACTCATATAATTTCTCGGCCTCAAGAACTCCACAACAAAATGGAGTAGTTGAAAGGAAAAATCGTTCATTACAAGAAATGGGTAGAACCATGCTTAATAAACATAATCTTCCTAGAACTTTTTGGGCGGAAGCGGTTAATACCGCTTGCTATGTGGGAAATATAGTGGTTATTTGATCCATCCAAGCCAAAACCCCATATGAGCTATGGAAAGGTTGAAAACCAAATATTGGTTACTTCAAAGTTTTTGGATCCAAATGTTTTATTTTGAATGATAAAGATTACCTTGCTAAATTTGAGTCTAAATCCGATATTGGTATTTTTATTGGTTATTCAACTAATAGTAAAGCTTATCGTGTTTATAATAGACGTACTCTAACCATGCAAGAATCTATTCATGTTGTATTTGATGAATCTAATCCATTTGTTTCCAAAAATGTTGTTGAAGAAGATGAAAATTGCAAATTATTATGTAATGCTAATGAAGAGCTTGACAAGCTTAACATTAGTGATTCTTCTTCAAATGATGCACCTCAAGAGAAACCAAAGGAGAACACTTCAATTGTAGAAGATGAACCCTCAAATGAATCTCAAGAGTTGCAAGAGTTGTCAAAAGCTTGGACATTTGTGAAGAATCATCCAATTGATCAAGTAATTGGTGATCCTTCACGCAAGTTAAGTACTCGTTCTACTCTTAGAGATGCTTGTAACCATATTACATTTGTTTCTCAAATTGAGCCTAAAAATTTTAATGAAGCCGAAAATGATGATAGTTGGATTATAGCCATGCAAGAAGAACTTAATCAATTTGAAAGAAATAAGGTTTGGGAACCTGTCCCTAAACCTAATGACCATACCATCATTGGCACTAAATGGATTTTTAGAAATAAAAAGGATGAAGATGGTAATGTTATTAGGAATAAGGCAAGACTTGTTGTACAAATCTATAACCAACAAGAATGCATTGATTATGATGAAACATATGCACCGGTTGCTAGACTTGAAGCTATTCGTATGCTTCTTGCGTTTGCTAGTTTTAAGGACTTTAAATTATATCAAATGGATGTGAAAAGTGCATTTTTAAATGGTTATATTACGGAGGAAGTTTATGTTAAACAACCTCCCGGTTTTGAAGACAACATCTTTTCAAACCTTGTCTACAAACTTTCAAAAGCACTTTATGGTCTTAAACAAGCACCAAGAGTATGGTATGAAAGGTTAAGTAGCTTTTTGCTCTCAAATGGCTTTATTCGAGGCAAAATAGATACTACTCTTTTCATAAAGCTTAAAGGCAATGATATGTTGATTGTTCAAATTTATGTTGATGATATTATTTTTGGTGCTACTAATGATCTTCTTTGTGAGGAGTTTGCTAAGTTTATGCAAGATGAATTTGAAATGAGTATGATGGGAGAATTGACATTTTTCCTTGGACTTCAAATCAAGCAAACCAAAGAAGGCATTTTAATCAATCAATCTAAATATGTGAAGGACATGTTGAAAAAATTTGTGAATAGAGTAGATCAAAAACTATATCGAGGTATGATTGGTAGTTTTCTCTAATTAACCGCAAGTAGACTCGATATCATGTTTAGTGTTTGCTTATGTGCTAGATTTCAAGCTAATCCCATGGAATCTCACTTGCTTGCCGTTAAACGTATATTTAAATATCTTATTGGCACATATGATTTAGGCTTGTTATATCCTAAGCATGCTTCATGTCAACTTGCTAATTTTTCGGATGCCGACTTTGCCGGTTGTAAAACCGACCGAAAGAGCACTAGTGGCACTTGTCATTTTATTGGCCACTCGCTTGTTTCTTGGTTTAGCAAGAAACAAACCTCGGTTGCTCTTTCCACAACCGAAGCGGAATACATTGCCGCCGGAAGTTGTTGTGCTCAAGTCTTGTACATGAAACAACAACTTGAAGACTATAGGATTCATTTCACTCACATACCTATTCGTTGTCACAACACTAGTGCCATTAATATTTCTAAGAATCCATGCTTACACTCACGCACAAAACACATTGAAATTAGGCACCATTTCATTCGTGATCATGTGCAAAGGGGAGATGTTGAACTAGAATTTGTTAGTACGGACAACCAATTGGCAGACATCTTTACGAAACCTCTCCAAAAGGATTGTTTTTGCACAATTCGGCGTGAACTTGGTATGGTTAGACCAATGTAATTATAATTTGTGCATTTTGTCGCATTCTTCTATTTCTCTTTCTTGCCTTTTTGAGATGACAAAGGGGGAGAATATTGGAATACTTTGAATATCAATGTTTGCTTGTTTGTTGAGAATGTTGATTCAATCATGTTTGTTATGCTAAATTGAGGGGGAGCTTTGCTCTCTATATATTATTCAAAGTTATGGTTTGTCATCATAAAAAAGGGGGAGATTGTTAGCCCTAAGGTCTTTAACCTTATTTTGATGATTACTAAACCATACTTCTCTTCTAACAAATGGTTGAGTGTTTTGTATCCATAGATTGTCTTTGGAAGTCAACATCAACATTCATCAAGTATTCCAAGTGCTATTTATTCAAATCAAAGCTCATGGTGATAAACTACAAGTGTCAAAGGGCCAAATTGAAGTCAAGTTGATCTACATATACTTTAGGAACTCTTTGTAAGACTTCTCTCATGATCAATTGTGTAAAGCTCAAGAGAAATGTTTTTCATCTCATTGTGCATTAGCATTCATGCTCAATTTGCTTTCAAAATTGACCAAAAATGTTTTGAAACACTTAGTTATTGTGTCAAAGTGTTTAGTGTTAATTTTGACTTAGAAATTTCAAATTATTGCCTTTGCAACTTCACTAGTCGACTAACCCATCTAGTCCTAGTCGACTAATTGGAGTACAGAAGTAATGTTTATGAAAATTCTAAGTTAGTCGACTAATCACCCTTGACTAGTCGACTAATGGTTTCTTAGTCGACTAGCCCGCTCTTGCTAGTCGACTAATGTAAGGTCAGTAGCTATGTTTTGGTTGCAATTTTACTAGTCGACTAATACCCCCTGTCCTAGTCGACTAACAGATCTCGGATTAAAATTTCCCAAATGTTTTTAAGTTGCTAGTCGACTTACCCTCCTTGTTCTAGTCGACTAACAAACCCAGTTTTTGTTCTTTATGGTTTTTGCTTAGCTAGTCGACTAACAAGCTTGTCTTAGTCGACTAACAAGCTTGTCCTAGTCGACTAACCGAGCCCAGGAATAAAAAATACCTTTGCAAATGCCTTGTTAGTCGACTAACAAGCTTGTATTAGTCGACTAAGGGTTCTGCAACTTCAAAACGGCTCTTTCCTAAACTAGTCATTCAAGCATTAAATGTTCCCCAACCACCCTAAAACCTTTCTAATCCGACTTCTAGGGTTTCAAACGGTCATTTAGGTTTAGGATGACTATATATTGAAGGTTGGTGTTCATTTATTGCTTACCAAGTGATTAAATCTTTTGTCTTACACTCATTACTCTCAAGCATTCATTATTCACTCTTCTCATTGATTAAATACTCTTGTGCTTCATCCTTTTGATCTTTTGAGAAGTTATTGTACTCTTGTATTGATTACAAATCAGCTTTGAGAAGCATTCATTGTATCATTCAATATTCAATCTCTTGTATTGTGAGTTTTATAAGGGTTTTGTGAGAACTCTTGTGGGTGAGTTGTCTTCCACCTTGAAAGAAGGCAAGTTGTAATGGTTTATCCACCTTGAAGGAGTTGCATAGTGGATTAACCCTCTTGACGGAGTTCTTGAGGCGTGGATGTAGGCGGAGACCGAACCACGTTAAAACCTTGTGTTTGATTCTCTAACTCAATCTCTTTACTTTAAGTTCATGATTTTATATCTTGTTGTATTAAGTTAATATTCAATCTTGCATTTTACTTATCCAATTTCAAGTTTGCAAAATTATTGTATCCCATTTTTGTAAGTAATTTTTATTTGCCTATACTCTATTCACCCCCCTCTAGAGTATATTTTGGGCCAAAAAAAAATATTATAAGCAACCCATATTACCCCCAACACCATATTACCCCAACACCAAACCTAAAACATATTACCCTCACTATTTTTGTCTTAGGTTTGTTTGTATATTATTGGTTAACATTATATTTGGATTAAACATGCTTCAAAACATGAAAAGTAGAACTCTATAACCATTATGGTGTGATGGTGTTACGAAAAAAACCAATATTTCGATCGAAAAAAAAAAAACTGTGTTCGTGTTCGCCTTCGGCCCAGTAAATCCGAATGTGAAGCTTTAGTATTCAGTAACCCAACACCGAATATGAAGCTTTACTATTCGGTATGCTAATGCCGAATATGTAGGTTTAATATTTGGCAATTACACATTCGGCATTAGCTTACCGAATATTAAAGCTTCATATTCGGTGTTGGCTTACCGAATACTAAAGCTTCACATTCGGTGTTGGCTTACTGAATACTAAAGCTTAATATTCGGACTTACCAGGCCGAATGCGAACACGAACACAATTTTTTTTTTCTATTTTCCGATCGAAATATGGGTTTTTTTCGCAACACCATCACGCCATAATGGTTATAGAGTGTTACTTTTCATGTTTTGAAGCAGGTTAAATGCAAATATAATGTTTGCCAATAATATACAAACAAACCTAAAATAAAGGTGTTTGGATAATATGTTTTAGGTTTAGTGTTAGGGGTAATGGGTTGCGAATAGAATTGTGTCTTGTATTTAGACTTGGGGCATTCATGGCATTTCAAATCTTTTGTTTTGTATAGTAATGGGTTACCTAAAAACTTAGTGGGCTGTAATTAGAAAAGGGTAAATTTGGAAAAATAAAAATTTTAAATGGGCTGCCTTTAGTAAATGTTGTGCTGTAAATAGCCCCTTCCGGTGAGTAAACCTTAACTTAATTTAAACCATCCTTAAACACCATGTTTGGATTGAGAGAATTCAAGAGAAGAGAAAAGAAGAGAATTTCATTAAGAGAAGAAGAGAGCATAACAGAAAGTTAAATAACTTTCTCTCCACCCTGTTTGGGTAGCCTTTATAAGATAAGAGAAGATAAGAGAAGATTTTAATGTATAAATTCCAATATTGCCCTTATTTACATAAAAAAGAAATTGAAGCTAAAGAAGGGAGAGAAAGGGGAAAATAGTAAAAATACTGTTGCCTTTCTCTTCTCTTCTCTCCAAATCTCTCCGATTTGGAGAGAAAGGATTTTGGCTATTTTTCCTCCCTCTTTCTCTCCCCTTTATCTCCCCCTCTTTTCCTTTCTCTCCAACTCCCTCAATCCAAACGAAGGAAATGGAGAGAAACTTGATAAGTTTCCCTTCTCTTCTCTCCAACTCTTTCAATCCAAACAAGCTGTAAATGATCATTTCTGATTTTACTTAAATGAAGTAAAAAACTTGATTTTATAATTTACTCAAATTTTTACTAAATCTTATAAAATATTATATTTTTTTTCCCAAATAAGGCCTATATATGTCTATTTCTATTTGAACAGCATCAAACCCATCAAACCATAGCTTCCTAAATATTCCCTAATTTTATAAAAATAACGAGCAACACATTATATTTCTGTAGGGGAGGGAGGGAGGGAGAGAGAGCGGTTCGCAGAATCACAGAAGGAAGAGGGAGGGAGGGAGAGGGAGAGAGAGAGAGAGAGAGAGAGAGAGAGAGAGAGAGAGAGAGTAAGTACAGTTTAACCATGTTTGAGAGAAAAGGGAGAGCAAGAAACCCTAGTTGCACAGGTGGCCATGGCTGGTAATAGAGAGGGCTGCCATGGCAAGAAGAGAATGCCCAAAATCCAACCAAAATATGACCATTGGAAGCTTACTCAATTTTTTTTGAGTCAAAATTCAATTTCGGTAAGAGTTTAAGTAAAACTCAAATTTGATATAGGTTTAAGTAAGGATTAAAAAAGAGTTTTTGACCATTTTTATTCAAATTTTAATTTGATTAAGGGTTCGAGATGCCCTTAAAAGAATTGCCACAATCATAAAGCAGGGATTGCTTCTTTTTTTTTGTCAAAATAAAGCAAGCAATGTTTAGGAGTAACTTAATTTAGGGAAAGAAAATTGCAAATTACTTGGATCTCATTTACCCAAAAAATGAAAATTTTACTTCGATTTGGAGTTAGCTTGTTTTCTGGGTCAGCTCTAAGATTTTGACAGCCCTAAGCGAGCTTCTAAAATGGGGCCCAACTACCTATACAAAATTTGGTGGCATATATTATTACTAAAATATATACGACAAGAAAATGCAACAACAATAATAAAGGTTTTTTTTTTTTTTTTTTTTTTTTTTTCTAGTTTCTTCTTCTTTTTCACCTTCTTGCTTTTGGATTGTTTGGTTATTGAGATAATGCAGATAAGAAAATAAATTAGAATTTTAGATTTTTAATTTTTTTATTCTAGTATGATTTCTTGAGTTTTAGATGTATGGAAGTTAGAAGATGTGGAAAGTTTAGGGCCCATTTGTGTTAACTTTTTCTAAAATCACTTTTGGAGAACTATTTTCAATTTTTCACATATCTCTTTACTTTAATGTATAAACCATATCTTCGCATATTAAAATTTTTATACTAGAAGTGATTGTGGCAAAAGTTGGGGCCTCCTAATTTTTGTCACATAGGTTGAAAATTTTGTCAACCATCCTATTACCTCTTAAGTTGTTTAAAAGTGAGCACTTCATCTCTTGTGGCCCTTTTGTATATGATTTTCTTAAAATCACTTTTAGAACTTAAAATTTCACTTGATTTAAGATATAGGATGATAATCACTTCTAGACATCTTGAGTGGTAATACTATGGTTGGTAACTTGGTATAACTTTCATACCAAAAGTTATTGCGAGAAAAGTTAATGGTCTCCAACTTTTTCCACAATCACTTTTAATATAAAAATTTTGATGTGTGAAGGCAGAGGTTGAACATAATAATAAAAACATATGTGAAGAGATAATTCTCCAAAAGTGATTTTAGAAAAAGCTAACACAAATGGGCCCTTAGATCAAGTGGGATTTTGAGCTCTAAAAGTGATTTTAAGAAAGTCTTCTTGTGAAAACTCGTATTTTTATATTAAGTATTTTCAATATTTTTATGTTTTATCTGGTGATTTGGGAAATGATTTCATTGTCTGTTGGAAAAAAAAAAAAAACCTTTTTTCAAAATTCCATCCATGTCCCCATGTTATAAAACCCACCCGTTCCCTTTCCTTCTTTATTTTCAGGCAAGGGAGAGATTGCCGAGAGAGAGAAGGAGGAGAGAGACAGTGGTCGCTGGAGGTTCGCTATCGTCGCCACGTTGTCAGTGGAGGTAAGCTTGGTTCTTTTCATCATCTTCTTCATCTTTTCTTTTCTTTTTCATACCCATTTTGTGGGTTTTGAAGTGAATCTTGGGAGGTTTTAATGTTTGATGAATGGGGAAGTATTGGTAGTTGTTCATGTGTTGTGTGGGTGTGGATTTGAGGGTTTGTTGGTGTATTTTAGCATGGTTTTGTTTGGTTAATTAGTGAGAAAATGGGTTTTGTGGGTTTTTGAATGTAAATAGGTGATTTTATGATCGGACCATGTGATCTTTGTAAACTTGATGGATTTGATGTTCTTGAGGTTGTTTTATGATGGATCTAAGGTTTGGAGTTGAGTTTTTGAGGTTTGGTTGGTGATTGTGGAGTTTGGGGTGGCTTGGACATCATTGTTGTCCATTTTCAAGCTTTCTGGGTGTCCATAGTTGATCGACTCAGACGACGAGGGAGATTATTCCCCGTCAGTGATCAG
>JAESVK010000964.1:449214-486002 GCA_017140935.1 Hamamelis virginiana
CTAAATAAAATAACAAATCTCTGCAAATGTAAAAAAAAAAAAAAAAAAAAAAAACAAACAATTAACAACCCAAAAAAAAAAAAAAAAAACCAAGCCAATCGGCACTCCATGTGTTTGAGGGTTCGACTAAGAGAGAGAAAATCTATAAAAGAGCTATTGAGAGAATAATATAAGATTGAAGAGAAAAGAAATGTCGTACATTGGAATATTGCAAGAATCAAAGTCAGGGCCGGCCCTGAGGTTTGGGGGGCCTAAAGCGATCTCCTAAATTGGGGCCCTACTAGGTTCTGACAAAAAAAAAATAATTGCATGAAATATATTAAACTACATACTATTCTTTTAATTTGCTTTGCTAGTAATCGCACAATTTTTGGATGCATATATTGTTATTACTAAAATCAAACTAAAAGAAAACGCAACAATAAAAAAGAACTGCTAAATAACATAACATATCCAACCGATATCACTATCTTCATTAGTTACAAAAACAACATTTCTGACTTCATCTTCTTCTGCATAACTGCAATCCAAGAAAAGAAAAATTAATTCCAGGAAAAGTGTTAAAAAAAGTTTTAAAATATTGAACATTTGTTTTTCCTATTTACCTTAAAGAAATCACTATTCTCATCATCAAGAAAGGTAATGTATCATTTAAATATTGCTCTTCTTGCATTTTTTGCTTCAAAATCGCTAATTAAAGTCACATAATCAATTTTCTTCGCCATATCACTTTCAATGGATAACATAACTAACCCATTCAATCTTTCTTGTGACATTGTTGATCGAAGATAAGACTTGATCAATTTCAACTTTGAGAAGCTTTTTTCCCCAGAGGCAACTGTAACTGGTATTGTTAACATTATCCTATATGCAATCCACACATTTGGGAAACAACCATCCATTTCTTTCAAATAATTCAACACATCAATCGATTTTTTTTTTCTTTTGGCAAATTTTCTTTTAAGACTTTCAGTTCTAAAAATAATCTCTACCATCAACATCAGAAAGCCCGTCATATTTTAGAAAATCTTCAAGATTGGCACAGTAAGTCTTCAAGCATTCATCGCTTACAAAATTTAACTTCTTTAAATCAAACAAAAACCCAAAACACTGCTCATATTTTTGAAATTGCTCAAACTTATTTTTAAGTGAAGAATGACCTTGATCTATAATATAAATAAAGTAGTTAACTCTAAAAGATTCTTCTGCTGATTGTGCCACTTCTTCACTTGCATTCTCATCAAATTATTTCTTTATGCGAATGATGTGTTTTTCACGAAAATTGGTTAAATTTCCATTGTAGTTGCAACTTCTTTAGCTTCAATTATAGCATGTGTAAATCTATTTTCTCCGTAACCTTCAAAAAAGGCAATGAGTCCTTTTAACTGCTGTATAGCATTATCAATATTCATGTCTTCAGCTTGAAGAGTCTTGCTAACAGAATTAATAGCAAACAACAAATTGTGCGAGACAATCATAGCAACTAAGAACTTGAAATTCTCAAGTTCATATGTTGTTAGGGACTCAGCTTCACTCTTTGTTTTGGAATCTTCTTGCATATCTGCCAATTGAAGTAAAGCATCTCTTATTTGTGGAGCTTGGTACCTTATTGCTTTAACACTTTCAACATGACTCTCCCATCGTGTTGCTGACAATGGCTTTAGTGTGAGACCTCCCAGATTATCCTTGAAAACTTTCCACCTTTTTGGAGAAGACGAAAGCAAAAAATATATACGTTGCACCACTCCGAAAAAAAATGAAGCCTTAGAACAAGAGTTGGCCATATCACAAAGTGTAAGATTAAGACTATGACAACCACATGGCGTGTAGAATGCTCTAGGATTCATTTGAAGCAATCTTTTATCTTTTTTGTACACCCTTATGTTTCCCTTTCATAATAGACCCATTGTCATAACCCTGTCCTCGTATGTCACAAATATCAAGATGAAGATTTTTCAGCGCTTCTATAAGAACATCAAAAAGTCCTTGCCCAAATGTATCATCAACTTTCAAAAATTCTAGAAAGAACTCTTTCACTTCTACCGGACTTATTGAATAATCCACACACCGTATTACAAGTGACATTTGTTCTTCATGACTAATATCTGGAGTACAATCAAGTATTATTGAAAAGTATTTCGCTTTCTTGATTCTTTCAACAATGGTACTATTGATCTCATTTGCTGACATTATAAATTCATTTTGGATCTTGTGGCTAAGATAGTGATTTTGAATGTCACCCCTTTGGATACGTTGAAGGTGTTCTTGCATTACTGGATCAAATTCAGCAATCATTTCAATTATGCTAAAAAAATTTTCATTCTTCTTTTGATAAATCTTCTCATTGTCCCCACGAAATGTCATATTAGTTCTAGCAAGAGTCTTCACAACAGCAAGAATCCTTACTAATACTTGTCTCCAGTGTTCTCCGTCTCTGTTTATTTGTTCTTGCACACTTTTATCAATTGTTTCATTCTTTTCCAATCTTATACTAAGTTCAATCCAATTTCTCATGCAAGTAATATCTTCATTACTAGTTTCATGACTTTTAAGTCTATTCCTAATATTTCTCCAATCTTTCAATCCTTCGGTAGCCAATTGAGTAATATTTCCATCTTGCTTAGATAACTTGCAACAAAAACAATATACCATATCCAAAATATTTGAATATACTAACCATTTCCTATCCTGCTTCTCTCCATTTGATAAATGTTGAATGTAATGGATGGAAGAGAAATGTCTTCCAGAATCATTAATTGGAAAATTGACATCATTAATTTTTATAGGACCCCTTTCCACTAGTAAATCTCTAATATTCTAATCAACCTGCCCCCAATTACTATGATCATAAATGTTTAAAGGCCCACTTTCTTCATTAGGATTTTTGTGTTGATCATTCTTATTCTTATTCTTATTCTCATTCTCATTCTCATTCTCATTCTCATTCTCACATTGATCAAGTTCTTTTTCTTCATCTACCAAGTTTTCATGTTTTTCATTCTCAGACATATCCTGATTTTCCTCAGTCAAAACATCTTCAACTAAACTTGAAGCCTCTGTTTGTTTGCTACTAATAATAAATTTGTCAAGTGCTCCTACTTGAGATTGAATAAATTCTTCTATCTTTTGCATTTTTTTTTCATGTCCAGAAATATACTTTCTATTATGAGGCATAATTATAACCTAAAATAAGAAAAAAAAATTAAAATCAATTAACTTCTCTAAAAAGTTGTTACAAAAAATTGAATAAACTAAATGATTAAAAAAATTGGTTATACTAAATAGTCTAAATGGTAGTAAAATTGATTAATCTAAATGAGTAAATGATAACAACATATATTTCAACCATGGCATTTGATTAAACTAAATGATAGAAAAATTAGAAACCCTAATAAAAAATCACAATCTCAAAATAGGCTAAGAACAATAATAAAATTTTTCAAACATACATAGCACATAAAGCCCTAAAATAAAAGTCCTAAATAAAAAATCCCTAACAATAACAATTATTAAATTCATGCATCCTTATATCTTTGTATATATAGCCCTAAAATTAAAACCCGAAATCAAAAATATCAATCTCACCACAAATAATAATAAATATATTTATACTATGATACAAAGATCTTGCCCAAAAGTCCTAAATCAAAAGTCTAATTAAAAATTTTCACTTTCATTATTATTAATAACAATAATAAAATAATAATAATAATAATAATAAAAAGAAGTAGAAACTTACTTGTAGTGAAGGAAATAAACTTTGATTCAAAGTCTTTGAAAGTGGGGAGTGGGGACCTCAATCGTGGGACTGTGGGAGTGTGGGATTGTCAAGTGGCAGTGGGGTTGTGGGGTCGTGGGGCAGCTTGCTCTGTACCAAGAATGAGGGATTGAGGTTTTAAGAGAAAGACAAGCAGGAGAGGACGAAAGGTAAAGTGTGATTTTTGGGGATCGTGGTAATTGGGTTAGGTGGGGTAAAGGGGTTTTTTAAACTTTTCAAGGCTGGAGGTAAATTAAAAGACAAAAAAATAAATAAATAAATAAGGCCCACATTTTTTTGGTGAAAAAAACAGACAAATGGGCTTTTTTTTCCCTAATTCAAAATAGGCCCAATCCCAAATTGAATTAAAAAATAGTGGGTTTTTTTTTTTTGCTAATACACTTACCTATAGCCAGTTGATTGGGGGGGCCTTTTTTTGCAAAAAAGGGGGGGCCCTAAGCCATTGTTTTCCTGGCATATAGCTAGGGCCAGGCCTGCATGGGAGTGTGAGACTGTCAAGTGGCAGTGGGGGCCGTGGGGCAGCTTGCTCTGCACCAAGAATGGGGGATTGGGCTTTTAAGAGAGAAAGACAAGCAGGAGAGGATGAAAGGTAAAGTGTGATTTTGGGGGATCATGGGAATTGGGTTAGGTGGGGTAAAGGGATTTTTTAAACTTTTCAAGGCTGGAGGTAAACTAAAAGACAAAAAAAAAAAAAAAATTAAGGCCCACATTTTTTTGGTGAAAAAACAGACAAATGGGCCTTTTTTTTTTCCCCTAATTCAAAATAGGCCCAATCCCAAATTGAATTAAAAAATTGTGGGCTTTTTTTTGCTAATACACTTACCTATAGCTAGCTGATTGGGGGGCCTTTTTTTTTGCAAAAAATGGGGGGCCCTAAGCCATTGCTTCCCTGGCTTATAGCCAAGGCCGGGCCTGCGTGGGAGTGTGGGACTGTCAAGTGGCAGTGGGATAGCTTGCTCTGTACCAAGAATGAGAGATTGGGGTTTTAAGAGAGAGACAAGCAGGAGATGACGAAAGGTAAAGTGTGATTTTGGGGGATCATGGGAATTGGGTCAGGTGGGGTAAAGGGGTCTTTTAAACTTTTCAAGGCTGGAGGTAAATTAAAAGACAAAAAAAATAAAATAAAATAAGGCCCACTTTTTTTGGTGAAAAAAACAGACAAATGGGCTTTTTTTTTCCCTAAATCAAAATAGGCCCAATCCCAAATTGAATTAAAAAATAGTGGGCTCTTTTTTGCTAATACACTTACCTATAGCTAGCTGATTGGGGGGCTTTTTTTTTTTTTTTTTGGCAAAAAATGGGGGGCCCTATGCCATTGCTTCCCTGGCTATAAGCCAGGGCCGGGCCTGATCAAAGTGGAAGACCTCAGGAACATTGGATTTGGATCGAGCTCTCCGGTGTTGGCAGCCATGTTTTGGCAACAACGCGGATGAAAACCCCGGCCAGTTCTTCTTCATCCTCTATTGAAGCAACCCCTTCAAAACCCAAATCTTGAAAATGCTTGAAAGAGAAGTTCTTGGTTCAGCTAATGGGGGAGCGAGAGAGAGATGATGGGGGAAAATAAGGGTTACGCATCCTGAAATAATTAAGACACTGTAAGAGGGAGATTTGAAATTTAAATTTTGAAATAAAATAAATATTTGATAAAAGAGAGGAAGATTAATGAAATTTTGCCAAGTCAGATAAAGGGTGTGGTTTGAACCAATAAAATTGAAAAAAATGAGTGAAATAAGGAGAGTAGAGAATGGGGGAGGGAAGCGATGTGGGAGTGCCATGTAGGATGAACTGCTCTCTCTCTCTCTCTCTCTCTCTATATATATATATATATATATATATATATATATATATATATATCATCTCTTGAACTTTCAGTTCTTCTTGGGTTTGCTTATTATTATTGGATTACAGTAGTTAAAAAAATGAAAAATTCTAAAAAAACGCACACACAAAAAGAGCTCACGTATGAACAAACATGTGGACTCAAGGTTTTTTTTTTTTTTTCAAAATACTACGTTTAAGTGGTTTTATTGTAATATTTTGTAATTTTTTTTTTTGTTTTGTTTTTTCCTGCAAATTAACCATGCAATTGTTTTTACATTGAAATGTCTGACTCTTTACATATATAAAATAGAATGTTTATTTTTAATTAGGAATACATATATCCAAATATTGATTCTTTTTAGGTCCTATATATGTGATTGTCGTATGAAAGTTTTATGCAAATTGAATTATTTAATTGCTTTTATTTTTGCAACATGAAATATTTTAGGTCTACTTTTGCTGAAATTTGAATTAAACAAACTAATTAATTTCTAACATGGACGAGATCACATGTATATGTGATAATATATATGGGTGTTATTATCTTGCTCCATCAATTTATAATGGTGGATCTGTTTATAAACTTATATACGAAGCACCAGTACTAACAATATATTCTATTTCCATGGAAAATCCAAACATGCCATAAATCATTCTCAATATATATTTTTTTGGAAAATGCTAATGTTCCCCTACCCTCATCCCGTCTTTATTTCCCTTCTGACGTGGTGTTTGCCACATCATAAAACTCTTTGTTTTTCTCTCATATTTATTATTGATAAAGACGAGATAAAGATGGCATACCAGATATGCATTTCTTTCTTCTATTTTTTTCTTTTCCCATTTCTCTCCATTCACCATTAATTCTCTTCTATTTCTCTCTCTTCCCCTTTCTCTCCATTCACCATTAATGGACAAAAATTCAAGAGCTGCTCCATCTCTGCATTTCTCTATCCTCTTTCTCTCTGTTCCTGTTTCTCTGCATTCACCATTAATGGACTGATCAAGTTGCTACTGATGGTGATGTTAGCTTCAAAAAGATGGTAGAGTTTGTTGAAACTCATACACAATATTACCTCTAAAATATATAATAGATAAATATTACCTCAAATAATATTATGTACTGTAGTAAAAAGTGAAGATCGGTAGGGTTGAGGCGTGGATTAGGTCACTCTCTTTAAGATGTTTTACGCTACTACGGATTATATCCGATACAGGTTTACAAGCATGCCGCCTCCAGTATACAACTGTCCAGACACTTACTGTTATCTTCTTAAAGTCTGCACAACTATGAGAAGATGGAAGCTCCACACAACATCCTATTTTGCCCAATAAACTCACAAAAACTCAAGGAAAAATAACAAAGACTAGCTTATATAAAATTAGAAGAAATGATGGATGTGTGGGTGTGTTTTGATGTCTTAAAAAGATCATCTATTTATAGGTGTAGGAATTTTGTGACCTATGATGATAGAATTAAAATTCTATCATAATATCAAATTTAAGATCATCATAATACCCATGGGAGGTTATGAAAAGTAACACAAAATTAAATAGAAATTTGACCATCAAAATTGTAACCCCTCATGATATAAATTGGACCATCACAATAAAATCCATAATAATTATTTTTTAATTAAAATATCCAACAATCCCCCACTTATTGTAATAATAAAATAATTCAATAAAACAACTTTTAACAACTTTTGGGCAAAGTTAAAACAACATGCATAATGAAGGTAGCAATGCCTTTAAACCTTTACTTAGTGTTTCAGTAAATCAAGTATTAGAGTCAAAGTGGACTAAACCTTTAAGCTAAGACTGCTTGAGGATACAAGAATTAAGTCACACACATATCATTCAAGATGTCCTTATACAAGCTTCAAAAGCCAGCACATTATCACCGTGTGCTTTATCCCGGTTTTCATAAACGCTCTAGAAAATTAGCCATTCTCATAGGAAGTGGCCTCACTTCCACACTTATATAGGTGAGTCTATCAAGGATGCTCCTGAAAGTCTAACATTCCACCCACAAGGGTTATAGAACTCATTAAGAGTATATAAAAAAATAATAATAATCTCAACCTCTAAATTGTTACAGGATGACATACACTATGATTGCATCTTGTATTTGCATATTTCTATTGCATTATTTCTACTATTTTGTGTATTCTTGAGCCAATTTTATATGTGCATAGATGTTTTTTATGTTTTCTTGTTTTTTCATACCTTGTAGGAAAAGTGCAATAAAAATGAATGCTTTTTGCATGCATAGATGGAGCTTGGAGTCAAGCCTTGGAAATCTTCAAAGGTCATGGGACTTATAAGACATACTTCTAAGTGTGTCTAGATGCCACATATCAAATTTCAAAGCTAAATGCCAAATGGTTTGGGAGAAATGGGCAAATGAAGTCATGAAGTGTAAAATCTGACCAATCTGGGTATTTGGAAAAACTGTTTCTCTCCATATTAAATTAGACAATGAGAACACCATGGTTGGAAAGAAGACTTCTCAAGCTTCGCGTGCATATAAAGATTATCCAAATCTGACTCCGGACGAGAGAGTTACAAGCATTTGAAGTCGGACGCATTTTCAAGACATTTTAAAGCATTTTTGGAGAATCTGAGAGGTGGTACTGGTACCACCAAAAAGGTACCAGCTATTTAATTCTCAAATTTCCAAGTCAGAAATATTTTGCACCGGTACCAAAACCCATGGTACAGGTACCAAGGCCCGAAAACTGCGTTTTCCAGCTTGTAAATTGCCCATTTGTTGAGGGGCAATGTTGGTATTTCAAGGGCACATTAGAGCAACTTTTGGGAGCCTATTTAAAGGCATTTTTCACCCATTTTGGGGAGTTCCATTAGAATTTCATTAGGTTTAGGTTAGGGTTTTAGTTGTTCTTCATTTTCTTAACTTAGATTAGCTTAGTTTAGCTTATGTTTTGTATTTCTTTTGGTTTTCTACTTGTAATCTCTTAGTTTAGTATTCTTAGTTTCTTGTTTATTGTTAAACTTTGTATTTCATGTAATTTTATCCAAGAATCATTTGCTTTATGTTTGTTTTTCTTTGATTGATGGAGTTCTAAGCACCAATGTTGGATTCAATGGTGGATTTCCATCTCACAACTATGGTAATATGATTTTTCTCCATTCTTATGCTATAAATGTTGGTTGGATGATGTTCAATACTCTTTATTTATTGAATCTACTTGGTTTTGTATCTCTTGACCATTTGTAGACAAGCTTTGGCTTGGCACAAATGGTACTTGAATCATATGCACTCTAAATGTTTGCTAAAATGCCCCAATGAGTATTTTTCATTATTCAACCCTATTTTCATTGTATTCTGTGTTTGAATGGTTATAAATACTTTCATATTCGAACTCGCTTGGTTTTGTATCTTCTTGACTACTTGTAGATAAGCTATGCTTGGCACATGTAATGCTTGATATTTATATGCTTTTATTGCTAAATCCTCCATCAAAGATCATTCTTCAATGGACCCGAGATGAGAATTCCTTTCAAAATGCTTTTAAAGTTAAATCATCCATCAAAGACCATTCTTCAATGGATCCTAGAGAAGAAATTCATGTTCCTTTGTTGTAGATGGAATGAAACCTAAGAATCCAACCTAAGAGTCCAACCATTTACATTTCATTATTGTTAGCTTAATTTAGTTAGTTCTCTACAATCACTCATCAACAATCAAAACCCCTATGAATTTTACACTTATTTTGCATTCTTTAGTTACAACACCTAAGGATCATTTAAACCTGTTCCACTCCCAGTGGAAATGACATGAGGACTCCCTCAGTATTTATTATGCTTGGCGATGTTTGAATTCCTACGCTTGGGAATATATTGAACACACATTTAGAAGACAAGCACACTACACCATAGGGATGGACAATTAGTCTTTTAAAACTTTCATTGTGTATGTCCATTCAAACCACTCTATGATTCGTTTTTCCTTGAACCTAGTTCTTGGGATCTTGAGTCCCTAGGCAGGGTATCCTCATTGGCGATTTAATATTATTTGGGCTTAAGTATCATCCCCCTCGATGTATTTCATATAATTTGTCACCTTATTTCACATTAAAATAATCTCACAATATTGTGTTCACATATCTGGATTGATTATGTACTCTACCAATAGCAGCAATACTATCATAATATATCCACACATTGATATCTCAAAAAATAAATCTCATAATCAATCAACTAGCTTTTTCACTGACAAATCAGTGGTAAATATAAAATCATCACCATAATCCCAAGTATAGTGGATATCTCATTCTCAAATAAGTATTTGATAAGATTTCTATTTCATCATGCACTCTTATAGAATATTAATCATTTTGGACAATTCCAAGACAATCTCTAATCATTTTGGACAATTTTAAGTATATATACCACTATGGTAAGAAAATTCACCATTAAATTCAAATATGAACATTCTAAATAAATATCTTGGATAGTACCAAGGCAACACATGATAATTTGGCATTCTCATAACCATACATCACTGGCTATTCCAACATGCTAGAAAATTTTAATTATATGTAATGCCAATGGATTTAGCCACTATAAGTAATACTCAATAAAACATGTTAGTATCATGTGAATATTTAAAATATTCCAAAAATAAACAATATCTATCAAGACAAAAAATTAAACTCACCTCATTTACTTTCATGATTTCCACAAATTATATATCATTGAGTCAAAATAATTTTGATATCACATGAAATATTCTCACAATTTATGTAACTCCCACTATTAATAATATTCTCGATCATTATCAATTATATCCAATTGCAACCTAACTCCAACGGTCATAAAAATAATAATTTAACGGGTATAATATTAATTGTCTAAGAGTTACAAATAAAATTTGATGACATCCATGTAATTCCTTCCACCATTTAAATTTATTCGCATCAAACTTTTTAATGAATAATGTCAATCAACTCTAGATTTATGTGGAAAATATAAGTTAAAAAAGGACCATAACTCCGCATTTAAATCAGAAAAGATTTAATAGTCACAAAATCAAGTTTAATAGTCTAATGGTGGTTAGACAACTTAATCCAATTATTAAAACATATTTAATCTCTAGCGGTTACAAAAATAAAGCTCAATAATTTATTGACATATAATAAATAAATAAAATTTTGTTACTCTAACAATGAGTTTCATAACATTTTCGATCAATTTAATATGTGCAACCCTCAAAAAAGAAAAAAAAATAGTTGTAAAACAATTTTTTAGATTAGCATAGCAAAGTTAAAAACGGCACATGCATGGGGCATAGTGGCACATATAAACAATTGAGCACATTGCTATCCCGTAAATTAGATGTGTAGACACTGGCGGATCCAGTGTATGACCAGGGTGGGCACTTGCCCACCCTCAAATTAAAAAAATAAAAATAAAATATTAGGTATATATAAATTCAAAAAATATAGATTTGCTAAAGTGCCACCCTCATTTTTGTTTTAAATCCTTATCTACGTAGTCGAATAAGTGATCAGTGGATGAATGATAGCTTGATTGTCTACATAGAGAAAGACATTTTTCATAGCATTGATAATGAAGCTATCATGCAACAGTTTCATAATATGAAGACACGTCGAAATCAATTGTAAAAGGTTATGATAAGCCTCTTGTTTGTTACTTTTTGTTTATATAAACAATGTATTTTGGCTTTTGGCCTTTTTTGTATTATATATATTAAAGTTTGAAATCAAAATACAAAAGGTGCCCATCCTGAATGGAATTCCTAGATCCGCCCCTGTGTGTAGAGCATTATTTATGACATGCAAGTTTACACCAAAACTTCATACAAGCATAATGGTTACCAAGTTTAATTTTCAATCCAAAAAAAAAAAATTGATTGGGTCTAACGGTTACAAAATAATAAAACAAACTTTCAAAATTCATAAATCAAACAAATATTCTAGGCATATATATGAATCCAAATAATAGTTCAAATCCTGAATAAATTGTGTGATCAGAACTTGCATACTGAACTAACAATTCTCATAGCAAGAGAATTGTTCACATGTTAGTGCTTTCAGCTTCACATAATTTTTCAGACTAAATCATTAATAAAATTATATAAAATTAAAAATAAATTCAAACCATATAACATCCAGGTTTGCAGCTCCACGTAACATATTATGCGGAAAACAATAAACTAATACAGTTTTTTTTTTTTTTTTAAATAAACATATATGCTTAGATTCCATATGCAAATCTCACATATCACATTCTGTGATCATAAGAAAATAATTAATAAAATTGCAACTTCCAAGCAAAATTGCAATACTTATTGATGATGTCGAAAATTGGTTAATAGGACATGGATCTGAATTGAGGTAGAGAAGGTCTGGTTGAAAGATCGCTCAGTTCGTGGTCACAGGTGAGGTGCCTGCCTATTCAACTCCGATGGTCGAGTTAGTCACCGGAGATGACAAGAAGAAAGAGAGAATAAAGAGGGGGTGTGTGTGCATACCTTATTCTTCTTGAGTTGTGCTCTTATGTAGTTATTTAAGATGATCTGAAGAGAGTACGGAGGTGATCACCTTTCTGGTTTATTCACCTAATTCGCTCCTTTCACTTCTAATCTCAATTAATGTTGCGTGAATTATTCATGCGGCCATTTAAGAATGGCCTTACTTTGGCAATCATTTCGTACTTTTGGTGTCAGGCGTACCTTCTCAATCATAACAGTGAAGACGTGCTAGGACGTCTTATCAATCATATCTAATGTCAGGTTTTCCAAATTGAAATGGTATATCTTAATGCAGATCGGGGTTTGAACCTCGATCCAGTGGTTCTCATTATGGATCCATTACAAAGTAGCATAATCGGTAACCATGGTTTATGATCTGGATCCAAGAACCCAGATTTACCCTATCATTATGTTACTTACCCCAATCAACTTATAGACACGTGTCGCTTGATAAAACGTTAACCGGGTTTCACCCTCTTCAGTTGCCCCCTACTTGGGGATTTGATCAGTCGGAGAAACTTTGCAAATATTAATTTTTAAAGAGGTATGGTTGATCGGGTTTGCCTACCCACTAATGGACTGATCCCTTCATAATTATTTTTTGGGTCTCAATGTGACTATTTGTCAGTTCCATAAATGGAACGGACGGCTGCTCATAAATAGCCTCGCGCTGCTCGAGATGACAGGTGTCACTTTGAAAGTTGTGATCGAGGTGACGGTTGAAGGCAGCAATGATTACGATGACGTCATTATGACGTACGTCGAAATTTGACACATGGCGTCCATCGAGTGGTTCTTAGATCGGAGATTTATAAAGGAAAAAATCCCTCTTTCCCTCCTCATTTCTCCCTCTTCTCTTTCAAAACCCTCACCGGAGAGAGCCACTGTATCGCCGGAGTAATCGTCGCTCATTTTGGAGCTTCTCGGCTCGTCTTCTCAGGTTTTCAGCCATATTGAAGGTATTTTCTTCCATTTCCCTCTGTTTTTACCGATTAGTTTTGCACATTTTCCTCTTTTGAGAGTTTAGGTAGATATTTTAGGACTGTTTTCTTGAGTTTTTCGGCTAAAATTTCAAGTTTTCCGGTGACTCTTTGAATTTTTCGTCGATATTTGATTTTTCTGGTGAAAACTTCAATCCTTTTGACGTTCCATTAGGGTTTCTAGTCAAGCTTCTCTTAAAGATGGCTGATCAAGGCGATAGGCCCCAGAGTGTTCGTCCTGTTAATCAAGAAGTAAATGAGCCTTCTTCGTCAGGGTCCTTATCTGACACCTTTGAAGTGGACCCGATTAGAGTCATTCCACCATAATTTCTTGCTAACCCATTATTCCCTTTTGTTCATATCAACCTTCTTAGAGAGGATAAAGAGTCTAGAATCAGGGTCAAGTATGATATCCCCGACTCAGTGAGGATTCAAATCCCGGGGCCCAATATCCGTGTCACAGACAATCTGCCCGGGGAGGTCTGCTTTTATGAAGAGTCATTTATCGCGGGTTTGAGATTTCCCCTTCAACATTTTATTAGAGAAACTTTGAACACCCTAGGAATCTGCCCGGTCATGTTGACGCCGAATTCATGGAGGGTCCTTATCGGATTCATGATTTTATGGCGGTCGAAACAGTGGTCATTAAGTTTCTCCGACCTGATGTGCCTGTGTTTCGTCAAAGAGAATTCTCATGCATCTCCTGGCTGGTGGTATATTGGGAACCTATCCAAGAGGCCAGGTATACAGGGTCTTCCATCCTCTATCAAGGAGTGGAAAAATAAATTCTTTTTTGTAAGCAGGGTAGGTTGGGAGTATGGTGATGGCGAAGAACCTATCTTCCCAATACCTCGCTTGTGGTCTCCCCGACTAGGTATGGCTTTCTTTTACTTTCAATTTAACTAATAGCATATCCCTGCTCTCATGTTTTTTACTAAAGAAAAACGTTTCTTTTTTCAGCATGAAAATCTCTCCGGTGCCCAGCTCCTCCGGACTCCATACTAAAGAAGTTCAAAGTGCTTAAGGGAACGGTTTGGGGGTGGACTCAGCTTAAATCGGGATCCGCGTATCAAACTCATTTTTTTGGAGCATTAATTAGCTCCGAGGGCTTCTTCCCCAGTTGATCATCTGTTCCGTGATAAAACCATCGACGGGCAACCGATTGGTAGGTTTCTTTAACAATCCAGAAACTTTGCAACTGGGGACAAAACCCGAGCAGATGAAGAACAAGTTTTGAGGGAGATTCGGGAGAGGAGAAGTCGCAAACGAGCGAAGAGAAAAAGAAACAACAGAGAAAAAGGTACCCCGATTATCACTACTTCAATTTTTTCATTTTGGGTTTTCTATCTCTTATTCTGTTAACAGTTGTTCCCATCCTTGGCAGACATGCTTGATCTGGATGACATCCTCGGGGATGACTATCCTATTCAGGACCCACCACCTCTTCCTCCGGCACGGGAGGTCGGGGAAAGAAGTCATCCATGAAAGAAGCAAAAGAAGCGCCAGCAATAAAGGGCGCCTGAAGAGGTCATCCCTGACTAGAACATTGGTGGAGTTGAGATTAGGGCTACTTAGACTTCAACCGGGGAATGGTTGAGCACGGGCACCCGTTCTCCATCCACCCTATCGATTCCTGGGCTGAACAACAACAGTTCGTTGTTGGTCGACAGCCAGGCCTGCATCAATCTTCTGAACGAGGTGTCGTTTGTCAACGATCAGACCCTGATAAGGAATATGGTCTTCGAGAACTTGACTGAACATTATGCTACCACTGCTGTGAGGGTAATGTCGCTTTCTTTTCAGAAAACTTTGTAATTTAGATTTTTATTGTTTTGATTGATTTTCTCTTTCTTTGTAGAGTGCACTTGCTGGGTTCTATGCCATCGGTCAGTACAAGGAAGCTTAAAGACTGAAGAATGCTGAGATCTCCAAGTTTCCAAGTGTGAGGCTGATGGGCTTCGGCAGGCAGTGTCCGATGAAAAGGCTGCCCGGGCTACAGAGAAGGCAAAGGCCAAGGCGGCGGAGGAGTCGCTTTCTAAGAAGGTAGCCAATCTAGAGGCTGAGTTGGCCAGAGCACGGGAAGCTGAAATCTTAGCTCGGGAGGAGGCGGTGTCCTAGTATAAAGCCTCCGTAGATTTTAAGCAGGCCTTGATTGGTGAAGCCAATGGATTTTTGGGACAAGGGTTTCAGCTTGTTCGCGATTTGGTGGGCGAGTTATATCTAGAGGCCGACTTTTCTTTGGTCACCATACAAGAGGCCAAGGCTAGAAGATAGACGCGCAAGGCAGCGGAAGCTACTTCTTCTCACCAGGGTAAGTCTACGAACCCCGATGCCTTTCTGTCAGCGACCCCTAGGCCAGTGCTTAACAATGAAGGCGAGGAATCCGCAACTCCGACTAGCCATGATCAAACCATCAATGTTGATTAGTTAGTTTTTTTTTTTTGGAACTCTATGTATTCAGGGTTTTGATCCCCTTTGAGTTTTTGAACATTTAGTAATGGCAAATCGATCTTATTTTCCTCCCTCTATGTTAAATGATGATTTCTGTGATTTATGGAGTTATCCTTGCCCCCCAGATCGAGTAAACATAGTTTGTCTATTTTCCCGACCTGTTTGAGTTGCATGACTTGCTTTATTGTTGTCGAGTAATTTAGATACCGTAGTATCTGAGGCAAAACTTTTTCTCTGACTGATCAGGTCAAGAACATTTCATGCCCCCCGATCACCATGATCGGTATCAATAGAATTTGGTTTTCTATTGGCCCAACATCCCTTAGGTCTTATTAGTTTGTAGATTAATCATATTCTGCGAAAGAACACCCTAATTAGATGTACTTAACAAAATTTGGAAGTAATAATAAGCGATGGATGCGTATAGAATAAAATACGGCATTCATTAACTGATCGGGTAAACGATTGGTACAAAAAGGTAAATGATTGGGTTATTTAGCAAAAATTTCAAAAGAAGCAAAAATGTCCTGTTTCATCCCGAGCCTTGATCATTCCAACTAATGGCCTCAATCTTGCTTTCTATTGGTAGTAATTTTTTAAATGGGTGGCATTCTAGGGTCTCTTCAGTAGTTTCTTATTCAGGTCGGCAATCCAATACGTTCCTTGTCGGGTGAAGTGTTGAACTTTGTAGGGTCCTTCCCAATTGGGTTCGAGCTTGCTCGGGTGAAGAACTTTTTTGAGAACGAGGTCCTTTGGCCTGAAATGTTTGCTCTTAACTTTCCTGTTATAAGCCCACGCCATCTGCTGTTTATAGGCCTTTGTTCGGGTTCTTGTAGCTTTTCTCTTATGCTCAAGCATATCCAAATTAAACCATAGCTCTTCTTCGTTTAAATCAGGGTTAAAGGACTCGATTCGATAGGATGGGATGCCGATCTCTACTGGAATTACTGCTTCTGTTCCATAAGTTAAAGAGAATGGGGTTTTTCCAGTCGGGACACGGCTGGTTGTGTGGTAGGCCCATAGAATAAAAGGTAGGTCATCAACCCATAAACCTTTTGATTGATCAAGTCTTTTTTCTAAGGACTGAATGATGGTTCTGTTGGTGACCTCAACTTGACCATTTGCTTGAGGGTGCTCCGGTGAGAAAAAATTGTTTCGGATACCGAGTTCTTGGAAAAGATGTCGAAGGCCGTTGTTGTTGAACTGGGTACCATTGTCAGCAATTAGGGTTCTTGGGATACTGAAGCGGCAAATGATATTTTCCCAAATGAAACTGCGGATGTTGGTTTATGTGATAACCCAAAATTTTTAAAATTCTTATTTATGCATCTTAACTTAAGTTGTGGGGCATTTTTGCAAACTTAAGAAAAATTTATTTATAAACTTTTGTAAAATTGCCAAATAAGTCCCTAGGGTTTTCTTTTAAAACCATGGGCGGTGGGTTGTTTTACTTATAAACCCACATTTTTTTTCTTCATTTATTATCTTGTACTTAAAGCTTTCAAGAGAGAGAGAGTTTGAGATTCGAGAGAGTGAGAGTGAGTGTGTGCGGGTGGCCGTGAGTGTTGGTGCAGCTAGCTGTGAGCTAAAGGAGAGCTGCCGGACTGGTGGCTGGGATCTCACCAGAGCTCCCACATCTTCTTCAACCGGTAAGTTTGTACCTTGCTTGTTAATTTTCTCTTTCTTCTTATTATTCTCCTCTTTTTTTTCATTTTCTGATTTGGGATTTTGTTAATCAGCAGCCATGACTCTTTGAATTTAAACTTGGATTTGAGTTTTTTTTTTTAGTTTCAAGTGTCTGTGTTGGAGATGTCGCGAGCAGCAGCCATGGCTGCTCGAGATCGAACTTTGGGTCTGGGTTATGAAATTTTATATTTGCATGTCCAGTTTTTGGGAATCCTAGGGACTGGTTTTCTGTTGCAATATGTAGTAAAGATTCAAGTTTTGCATCTTTATCTGTGGCTGCGATGGGGAGTTTGGACTGGATCTTAGGATGCATGAAAACGGTTTTGAGTTTATGGGTGTTGATTCAAATGTCTTGGGTATGAGCTTGGTCGTGATGACTGAGTTGATTTATTAAAAATCTATTTGAACAGTCTTGAGCTAAAAATGATGAATTCGGGTGCAAGCAACGGTTTTGTGTGGGTATATTTTTGATTTACTGAAATCTGACCTTGTGAAATTAGGATTTATGTATATTGGAGCTGAGATAAAGTTCATGTTTGGGTTTGAAAGTGAAATTTGGTTTTGAATTTATTCATGGTCAATTTGGTTGCATGATGTAATCTTGATAAATAAACATTATGCATATAACCCTTTGGGGGCAGATTTATTTTGTGGGTTTTCACATACGAAGATTTGTTTTATAAATTTCGTTAAAAGGATTTCTGAGTTGTTGGTTTTAAAAACAGTTTTGAAATGGGTTTGGTTCTTATGTTTATAAAAATATTTAGAGTCAACTGTTAAATCTTGGGCTTTGAATATGAAAATGGTTTTTAGATTTCATGAACGATTTATGTAACTGTTAGCTGGTTGCTGAGATTCAAACTTTTAAAATTCTTTTATGGGTTTTTGATTTTATTTTCTTTTAAAAATTCCTGGTTTTGGTAATATATTTAAGACAAGAAGTTTAGATAATTTTCCTGTGAGAAGTTTCATGGCTGAGCTGGGCCTGGGAACTGAGATTTTGATTTTTATATATATGGCTGTGTTGAGTTGTCATTGAGCAGGAGCTATGGCTGTTCTGTTTTAAGCTACAACTTGGAGATTTGATGGTAAAAAAAATTGATTCATGCTGCATGTAAGTTTATTAAGGTTATGAGATGTTATTACAAGGTTTTGAGTTGATAAAAGTGTGTTTAGAAAAGCTTGGATGAGCTTTAATGGGGTTTGCAATGCCCTTTTTCCCTCATTTCATCTTTAAAACTTGTTTTATTCATAACTTCCTCATATGAACTCTAATTTGAGCGTTCTCTATATGCACGAAAAGCTCTTGAGTCGTACTTTCTAAATTTTGAAGTTTTGAGGTCAAATTATTTTTGGAAAGAGAGTTATTTTCATAATACTAGATTTGCCCCTCGTGTGTGCACTTTGTCTTCTTTGGTCTAAATTGTCAAATCCTCTTTGCTTTTTGCCATAGAATTTAACATGTGGCATCTTGACACACTTAGGAATAAGTCTTGGAAGTTTTAAAGTCTTGAGTTTAGCATTTTGGGGTTTTGAATCCTTAGGGTCGCGAGTGAACAATTTTGAGAGTCTTATTGCTTTACTTCTGTATTGTGGGTGCTTGTGCTATCTTTTGATTTTCCTCGCTTGCATTATTGTTGTTTTTAGATTTGAGTTGGGTCCTTTGGAGGACCACTTGCATTGGGTGCATGAGCATTGCATTTGGGAGGCTCGTGGAGCCACAAAAGATTGAAAAACACAATTGCATTGAGGTAGGGATATTTATATTCTTACTAATATTGATGATAGATATGTTTTGAACTTTTTCCAGTGTTAATGATTATGAAAACCCTTTATAAACCTTTGATGCATAATTCCTCCTTTATATGAAATGATTTATAGTGAAACCTACTATTTGTCAAATATTTTATGATTGTGAAACCTGATGCATGGAATATATATTTTGTTAAACCTGTGGTGGTGAATTGTTCATGAAATGTGCTTTATATGATCTTAACGTTTTTTTGAACAAACATAAAACTGTTGATTTAGATATGTGATCCTTACTTACCGAAAAAAAAAAGAAAAAAGATATGTGATCCTGAAGAGAACACTTGGAATGAGATGCTTTATATGTGCTTGGATTACTTCGATATAATGTTGATGTGATGATTTATGAGATATTTCAGACCATGGTCTAGGGTGGAGCCAATGGCATGACCCTACTGGCCTGCTAGAGCCTGGTGGATTGACACAATTTAGCAAGTATCTAAAGCACTTCTAAAGCATTAAGGTTACAATATACTGAATTTAAAAATCATGAAAACCACCCACCATTCTTGAGATGATGATTTTACCATAAAATATTGAAATGTTTTATTTAATATTCCTTGCATCAATATTATCACTGTTAGTTAAGAATGATATTCATACTGAGCACGTTGACGCTCACCCCTGCTTTATTGCAGTATATTTTAGGTTGACTCGGGGTACATGTTTGGTTTACATAATTCGCTGCTTTGGAAATAGTGGATAGCTGCATAATTATTTCCTGTTTTGTTCTTACATATTTTATGAGAAATTTATTAAGTTATATTCAGTTATTTAGAATACTTCTTGTCTATGATACAGCCCATTTGCCAGGGATGTTGGCAATATATTCGATTTCCTATTTTTATTAATTTGGCGAATTGGGACATAATGTATGGACATGTCATTTCATTTTGTTATATATATTCATTTCTTATATCTCATGCGGAAATACGAATGAGCAGGACAGGTTGTACCCCTATCTTGACACGTGTCGACCTATCCGGAAGGGTCGGTATGGATGTTAGGTTGGGATGTTACAGTTTCTGTAATGTTTGCCAGTGGTTGGGCTTCCACCCATTTAGTGAAATAATCAACGGCAACCACAAGGAATTTCTTCTGGTCTTTAGATCAGGGGAGAGGTCCGACAATATCAATTCCCCATTGGGCAAATGGTCAAGGGCTAGAGATCGGGACGAGCTCAGTAGGAGGTTGATGAGGGATCGGGGTGAATCTTTAACACTTGTCGCATTTTTTAACGAGATTAATGGCATCCTTTCCATACGGGGCCAGTAGTAACTTTGTCTGGCAGCCTTCTTAGAAAGTGATCGGGCTCCAGCATAGTTGCCGCATATGCCTTCGTGAATTTCCCTAAGGATGTATTCAGCTTCGTCAGGTCGGATGCACCTAAGGAATGGGCCAAAAAAAGATCATCGGTAAAGACTTCCATTCTGGATGCAATACCGAGCCGCCTTGTTTCTAATCCTTCTTGCTTCTCCCTTGTCGGGGGGAAGCGTTCCAAATCTGAAGTAGTTGAATATTGGATCTATCCATGATGGATCAGGTTCTATTGAAAAGACAGCCTGTCCAAAATGTCAATGGATGGATATTCAGCTAACTTAATGACCACCGATCTGGGGAGATCAGCTCGGACTGCAGAGGCCAAGTTAGCCAACGCATCTGCGTGATAATTTTCTTCTCGGGGTATTTGGGAAATTGAGATGTGACTGAACTTGGTGAATGCATCCGTTGTCTTAGTCAGGTAGCTGTGCACGTGTGGCTCTTTTGCAACATAGCTTCCATTTACCTGATTAACAACAAGTTGTGAGTCGCTGAATACATGCAAAAGTTGAACGGACAGATCGGTAACCATTTGAAGGCATGCTAATAGAGCTTCATACTCAGCCTCATTGTTTGTTGCTTTGAAGCATAACCGGAGTGCTAACTCTATTTTTTCTCCTTCAGGGGATGATAAGACTATTCCGGCACCCGATCCCTTCGAGTTGGAAGATCCATCTACATATAAGCTCTAAACTTGTGGGGATGACTGTTGCCCTTTATCTTCCAAATGAGGGAGAGGTTGATCAGTTTTGGGGACAACCAACTCTTCTGGTTGTTCAACAGTTGGTGAATCGGGTGTAAATTTAGCGATGAAGTCAGCCAACACTTGGTCTTTTATTGCTAAGCATGGTCGGTATTCAATGTCAAACTCGCTTAATTCAATGGCCCACTTCACCATTCTCCCCGAAGTCTCCAATCGATGAAGTACGAGCCGTAATGGCTAATTTGTGAGGACCACCACTGGATGGGCCTGGAAGTACTGTCTGAGTTTCCGAGCAGAGACCACAACTACAAAAGCTACCTTTTCCAAATAGGGGTAACGATTTTCAGCGTCGATCAGAACCTTGCTGACGTAGTAGATAGGTTTTTGGACATTTTGATCCTCTTTGATGAGAACCAAACTTACAACAGTTGGGGAAACGCCCAAGTAAAGGAACAAGGTTTCTCATTGATCGGGCTTCGTGAGTAAAGGTGGAGATCTAAGGTATTTTTTCAACTGTTGGAATGCGTCTTCGCAGGTCGATGTCTAGCTGAATTTTTTGTTTCCCCGAAGGATATTAAAGAATGGAAGCCCTTTCTTAGAGGATTTGGAGATGAATCTATTTAGAGCGGCTATCCGACCCGTTAATCGTTGAACGTCTTTGATCGATTTTGGGGAGTCCATGTCAAGAAGAGCCTGTATCTGATCAGGGTTTGCTTCAATGCCCCTCTTTGTCACCATGAAGCCAATGAATTTTCCAGATGATACTCCGAAAGAGCACTTTGTCGGGTTAAGACGCATACCAAACTGTTTCATGATTGCAAATGCCTCGGTGAGGTGTCGTATGTGATCGGGGGCTTTGAGACTTTTAACAAGCATGTCGTCAATGTAAACTTCCATGGTGGACTCGATTAGTTTCTTGAACATTCTGGTCACCATTCTCTGGTAGGTTGATCCAGCGTTTCTTAACCCGAAGGGCATTCTTATAAAGCAGAACATTCCAAATGCGGTGATGAAAGCCGTTTTTTCCTTATCGGCATGATGAAGTAGGATTTGATTGTAGCCCGAGTAAGCATCCATGAAACTGAACAGCTCATGACTAGCCGTAGCATCAACCAACTGATCAATTTCGGGGAGAGGAAAACTGTCTTTTGGACAAGCTTTGTTGAGATCTTTGAAATCTATACATACTCTCCATTTCCAGCTTTTTTTCTTGACTACAACGCAGTTGGATAGCCAGTCCGGGTAGAAGGTTTCCCGTATAAATCCAGCCTTCAAGAGTGTTTGAACTTCTTCTTCAATGACCTTTGTTTTTTCTTCTGAGGCCATGCATTTTTTCTGCAGAACTGGTTTGAATGAGGGATCCACTCTGAGCTGGTGTGTGGCTATTGGAGGTTCTATACCTGGCATATCCTCGTGCCCCCAAGAAAAGATGTCCCAATTTGCCCTTAAGAAGGCTTTCAACTCTGTCTTGATGTGATCGGGGAGTTGTGAACCAATAAAAATTGTTTTGGACTGATCTGTAGGATGGACTTGGATCTCTTACAGACCTTCAACAGGGGTTGAACATGGGCTATTTTCATCCCGGAGATCTTCCATGCCATGTTCAAATCCTGTTAATTGCTATTTGGATGGATCGGGGTTTTGTCATTCTTGGCTACTTTCGAGCCAAGAATTAGGCGAAGGATCGATCGGGGAAAATGTTGGTGGTGGTGGAGGCAGTTGCTGTAGGATCGGGTGGATTGCTTCTTGGGCTGATGCAATGTTGAAGCATGTTCTTACGATGGCCTGGTCACATTTAGCTTCACTGGTGCCGTTGGTGGTGGGCAACTTCATGGAAAGATGAAGAGTAGATATTGCAGCTTCAAAATCGTTCAATGATGGCCTCCCAAGGATCGCGTTGTAAGCTGTCGGATAGTCAATAACAATAAACTGTGCGTCTCGGGTGGCTTGTTTGGGGGAGTCGCCAATTGTAATAGTGAGATTGGCCCAACCAAGGGGGTTAACTGAAGAACCGTTGAATCCGATCAGGGGTGTCTGAATTGGGGATAGATCGGATAGTTTCCTCACCATCCTCTCATAAGCAGTAACAAAGAGGATGTCAGCCGAGCTGCCAGTGTCTACTAGAATTTTGCATACTTTAAAATTGGCAATAACAGCCTTAATTACCAATGCATCATCATAAGGCAGATGAATACCTACTAGCTCTTCTTGTGAGAATGTGAACATGCCATATCGGGGGGTGTCATATGAGTTAGATAACACATATGGTCGGGTGGGCTTGATCGAGCTGTTCGAGCGTAAGCTTTTCGAGCTGAATTGCTTTCCCCAGCCATGGTGAAGCCACCATGGATTGTGTCAATGACCCCGGCAAGTCGTTGACGCAGGTCGGGTTGCTTTTGGGCCTGATCCGCCGTTGTAGCTTGGCCAGTTTCTGCTCGTATCTGATCAATGAACTCTTTCAAATACCCCTTCTTTATCAGGCTCTCGATTTTATTCTTTAAGTTGAAACATTCCTCAGTGAGGTGGCCATGACCCCGATAAAAAACGCACCATTTGTCTTTGTTTCTCTCTTTTGGATCCGATCTCATCTTTTGTGGCCATTTCACAAATGGTTGCCTTTGAACTTCATTCAGGATGTGATTGATGGGCATTTTGAGGGGAGTGAAGTTGGTAAATCTTCTGACCGGTGATCTATCTCTCCTATCAACATCGAATTTTTGTTTTTTATCAGATGGTCGTTTGTCCTCCTGATCTTTATCCTTCATCTTTTGGCTGGAGTCTCATTTCTTCTTATCTGAGTCAAACACGTCATCTACCCCGATGTATTTTCTTGCTCTTTCAAGCAATTTTGTCAGGGTTTTTGGTTCCTTTTTTGCATAAGAGATCCTGAGGCTTTTACACCTTAAGCCTTTTATCATGGCCGCGATGGCGACTCCCTCATTTAACACATCAATCTCCAGTAACGCCGAGCTGAATCTATGAACATAGGCCTTCAAGTTTTCGTCCTTCTCATGATCAATGTTCAGCAGGTAGGTTGCTGACCTTTTTGGTCGGTGACTGCTTACAAAATGGGCCACAAGTGTTGTGCTTAGACTACGGAATGAGTCTATAGATGAAGGGGCGAGCCTTTGGAACCAAGTCCGTGCAGGACCTTTTAATGTCATAGGAAAGGCTCTATACATGATCGGATCAGATATTCCCTTTAAGTACATGTGATCCTTAAAGGTGAGGACGTGTTCCCTAGCATCAGTGGTCCCATCATAGGAGTAAATTGCTGGAAGCTTGAACTTCTCGGGGATAGTCTCTTGCAGAATGAGAGAAGTGAACGGGGAGGTGTGGACGACCTTTTCTTGATCGAGTCGGGTATCCATACGCGGATTGTTCCTCCGAGTGTTTATCGTGATTGGTCAGGCAGTTGCCACTCGAGTTTGTCGGGGAATTGAAGATCGGGATCCTCGAGATCTCGTCGGGGCATGATCCCCAACGGATCGGTGACGATGTTCAAGATTGGTTGGCCTTCTACAAGAACGGACCTCCGAACTGCTATCCTCGCCCTTCTGCGTGAGTGGTCGGGGTTGAGCGTTTTCCCTATTGATAGGGAGGGCCGATCAATGGCTTTCATCAACTACTCGCTTTTGTTGAGAGATGTTAATATGATCCATCATCCTTCTTTGAGCTAGGATATCTTGAGCATGAGGTGGGATGTTTACTGTGGAATGGTTCTGTACTCCATTAGACATAAAGAGCTCCTGTTGCCGAGATATGTTTTGGATTATTGACGTCATCTTCTCAATGTGTTTCTGCATGTAAAATATTTGGCATTGAACAGGGTCATTAATTGATGAGGATCCAATCTCGTGGTGAGGAGAGACATTCTCAGGTGGGATCGAAGGTTGAACTCGTTCAGTAAGTGGGGGATGATCAATCGGTGGAGTTGATCCGGTTAATGGTGGGGGAGGAGCCACGGGTGGAGCTAGTCCGCCGGAAGGAGGCGGATGAGCGCTATGTGCACCGGCAGTGACCAGTTCACCCTCATTATTGACGCCAGAGCGGGTGACCACTATTTTAATCTAACAGTGATGAATTTTTAGGGAAGGAGCACCGAAATCAAAATTTTTCGAGCCCCACTGTGGGCGCCAAACTGATGATGTTGAAAATTGGTTAATAGGACATGGATCTGAATTGAGGTAGAGAAGGTCCGGTTGAAAGATCGCTCTGGTTGAAAGATCGCTCAGTTCGTGGTCACCGGTGAGGTGTCTGCCTATTCAACTCCGATTGTCAAGTTAGTCACCGGAGATGATAAGAAGAAAGAGAGAATAAAGAGGGGGCGTGTGTGCATACCTTATTCTTCTTGAGTTGTGCTCTTATGTAGTTATTTGAGATGATCTGACGTGAGTACGGAGGTGATCACCTTTCTGGTTTATTTACCTAATCTGCTCCTTTCACTTCTAATCTCAATTAATGTTGTGTGAATTATTCATGCGGCCATTTTAGAATGGCCTTACTTTGGCAATCATTTCGTACTTTTGGTGTTAGGTGTAATTTCTCAATCATAATAGTGAAGACATGCTAGGACGTCTTGTCAATCATATCCAATGTCAGGTTTTCCAAATTGAAATGGCATATCTTAATGCAGATCGGGATTTGAACCTCGATCCAGTGGTTCTCATTATGGAACCATTACGAAGTAGCATAATCGGTAACCATGGTTTATAATCGGGATCCAAGAACCCCAATCTACCCTATCATTATGTTACTTAACCCGATCAACTTATAGACACGTGTCGCTTGATAAAACGTTAACCGGGTTTCACCCTCTTCACTTATAATTCAATGGAATTGTTAACAAATGGAAAAGTGAAGAAATGATCCATATGGTTTTAAACCCATATAATTTGAATGAATTGAAGTAGAGCCAAGCCATGACCAGTTTATATATATATAAACATTTATGTTCACAATTTTATATCTATTTCATATTCGTAACTATATATACTCATAATCACGGCTCGGTATTATATATATATATATATATATATATATATATATATATATATACAGTCCTGATTTCACACGGCCGACCGTGTGAAATATATATGCGGTCAAGTGTTGAGAACCGTCAGATTCAATGAAGGGCTCAGATAATTTCTGCACAAAGCCTGCTGCACATTTAATGCAAAATAGCTTTTTTGACTTTTTTTCTCTCCCTTCATCTCTCTCTCCTCTCCCTTCTCTCGAGCTTTTGCAGCGTCCCTTCTCTCCTCTCTTCCGCCGGCGACCCTATCTCCCACGATTTCTCTCACTGCACGCCTTGACGCCGGTCAGCCGCTGCCGGTGACACTGTCTAGTCCTTTCCCTCTCCTTGCCGATCGGCGTTGCCGCCCTTCTTCTCTCTCTCTCTCCTCACCTCGCTCAGCCCAAGAGAGGTACTTTTGTTGTTGGAAGACAACAATACCCATGAAGAAGCGCCAATATGCATCAGCAGTTGGGTTCTAGGAGAATTTCTCCTATTCCTCCTCACCCCCTCCCCCTTATTTTTCTTTCTGGATTTTTATCCTTTTATAAGTTTTCCCAATAAGGTAGCTTAATTGAAGGCATAACTACAAAAGAAGTTGGCTGGCATGGATGCACCAAAGGAGCTGATCATGCTTTCTCAATAACAATGATACATACAGTGGCTGAACAACGTGAAGAACATAAGGCATAAGAAGATTTATAGGCCTCATTTATCTGGAGATTGTTTCATCATGTGAGTATTGTGCATAGAAATCAAAGCCCCAAAAATTTCAATACTGTAGTTTTACACTTGAAATGTGAGATGAAGATGATAGAGAAAAAAAAAATAGTTTCAGTTGTATTTTGTTTTCTTGTGCATTACTATGTGCTCTCTCTCTCTCTTATGGTTATCTAATTTGGACGAACAAGATCACATATCTGTGGCTGAATAGTGAGAGAAATCGTGGGAGACACTGAGACAAGGTTGCCGGCGGAAGATAAAGAGTGAGAAAATGGTGGGGAAGAGAGGAGGGGAGAGAGGAGAGAAGAGAGAGAGAAGGGAGGACAGAACTTCACGCAAAAGCCTGAGTGAGAAAAGGGAGAGGAGAGAGATGAAGGGAGAGAGAAAAAAAAAGTCAAAAAAGATGTTTTGCATTAAATGTGCAGCAGGCTTTGTGCAGAAATTATCTGAGCCCTTCATTGCATCTGACGGTTCGCAACACTTGACCGCATATATATTTCACACGGTCGGCCGTGTGATATCAGGACTGTATATATATATATATATATATATATATATATATAGAAGTACTAATATCAGGTGCACTTGATGCAAGATGCATCAGGTGCCCTCCTCTACAGCCACCTGTGATGAAAATTTTTAAAAACTGACCGTTGGATTAGATAATCCTATAATGTATGTCATGTCTGCCAAAAATCACAGTGATCCAACGGTTGGTTTCTGATAAAACTGAATGCTAAAAAATGATAACATTTTAAAGAACAAAAAAGTCATAGTTTTTTAGCAGTCAGTTTTCTCAGAAACCAACTGTTCGATCACTGTGATTTTTGGCAGACATGACATACATTATAGGGTAATCTAATCCAACGGTCAGTTTTTAAAAATTTTCATTACAGATGACTTGAGGAGGGCACCTGATGCATCTTGCATCAGGTGCACCTTATAATAGCATCTCTGTATCTATATATATATATATATATATATATATATAACTCATGTATTTGATAATTTGATAATACAATTCCCATGTGATCTCCATTGAAAATAAATATTCATTTTTTTATATATTATAAATCAAGGCTAAACGTCTTAAAATTATTGGACCTCATACACGATATTATCTCTAAAATATAATAGATCATTTATTTATAGGTATGGTGTAGGAATTTTGTGATCTATAATGATAGAATTAAACTTAAGATCAAGATTGTAACCCCTCATGGTAATACCAAACTTAAGATCATCATAATACCTATGGGAGGTTATGAAAGTTACACAAAATTAAATAGAAATTTGACCGTCAAGATTGTAACCCCTCATGGTATAAATTGGACCATCACAATAAAATCTATAATAATTATTTTTTTATTAAAATATCAAACAGAGTCTTCATTAATGATTCAAGCAGAAAAAGAATCAATCTTCCCAAGTGCCTGGGTGGAAATAGAAGAGCAGCGGGACTTGGCAACGCCGCATGTTGACAGCACAAGTACTAACAATTCTATTTCCACGGAAAATCCAAACATGCCATAAATCATTCTCTCTCTATAAATTCATAACCATTCACTAATTGTTCACCATTTTTTTATTCTTGTTTTCCCTTAAGTTCACAGGACTTATGAATTACACAATAGGATAATTCATCCCCGGCCTTCCTTTAAACCCTTCCAACTTTGATGGAGATACGATTCGTATTAACTCAATTAAGTTTCCGGCAAATTCGATCAATTTGGACAATTTTTCACCTTCACTGTTCAAGAAAGGTAAAGGAAAAAAACATATCCCTAGCTACTTGATTTATAGTTTCAAAACGTATATATGAATTGAGAAGATACATGATCATGTTGGTGGACCTACAATCATAAGTACAATACCAAATTTAGACAAATTTCTTAATTTGAAAAGAAGAAAAAGTTAGCTGGTTAATTTCTATCCAATCTTGGCATGGGGTTGGATTTTCTTCCTTCCATGTGGAAACACAATCATAGAGTTTACATTGCTTTGCTGTTCTTGTATTGATCGATCTTAATTTGCCCATTTCTTTACACTTCCCAATGCTATTTTTCTTGTTTTTATCCCAATTAAGTGGCCCGACCTAATTGCAATAAAATTATGTTGCTTTCAGTTTCAAGCAAGATAACAACAAATCATGATGATAAGTGCTAGCTGGACATTTTTGGTTCATTCATTGCTTTCAACTTCAAACAACCTTTTGTTCTCCACATAAAGCAATTAATTGACTTGGAAATGTGACGTTCCTAGCTTTTCTTCGATTCATTCTTTGGGACCCTCCCCCCCCATAAGGAACAAATATATGGGGCCTTATATCCATCTTATGAGATGATCATATGAAAATTTAGCGAATGACAATAATATTTTTGATAACTAGGGCAAGCAAAATCAATCCATGCCCATTTACCTACTCAAATTCATTTAATATTAATTGGTATGGGTTGGTACATTTAATAAATGGGTCATAATTGGGCCATCCGATTAAACTCATTTATAATTGGATTGTATATGGGTAACCCGTGGGTACCCAACTAATTATACTACTATATATATGATGTTGGTCGGTCTGCTCTCACATTAATAAAGCGTGCACGGACTTTTTTAATGATAAGCCTGAATACAAGCATCAGTAAACGGCACTTGTGCTAGTTTACAAAACTAAACTGAATGTGTGTGTCTATATATATATATATATATTATAAGGTTTAACTTATTCAAAGTAAGGTGATTATCGTAGAACCAATTGCAATCGAGATTTTAAAAAACTGATCGTTGGATTAGATAGATCTCTTATGAATTTCTTGCTCGCCAAAAATCATAGTGATCCAATGGTCGATTCTAAAAAAAAATTGAATGGAAAAAAGTGGTGATATTTTGAAGAACAAAATAATCACAAATTTTCACAGTAACATTTCTTATAAACCAACTGTTGGATCACTGTGATTTTTGGGCGAGCATAAAATTCATAAAAAATCTATCTAATCCAACAGTAAGTTCTTCAAAATCCATTATGCAATTAGCTCTAGATAGATTTTGTGTAAGGTGACTCTTTCTATATATATATATATATATATATATATATATATATATATATATATATAAAGAATGCTTATATAATGTGCACACCTTATACAAAGTGACACGTATAGGGACAAATGTAAATAAGATTTTGAAAAACCGACTGTTAGATTAAATACACTTGTTATGAATTTCATGTTGGCCAAAAATCACAGTGATCTAATGGTTGGTTTTTAACAAATTTCACCATAAAAAATTATAACAAATTCAATTTTCATAGTCGCAAAAACATATCACACTTCATGATTGTTTTTATCACACTAATTTGTTTAGGTTAAGATCATAAAGTAGGTAATTGTTTGCACATATTGTGCTGCTTATATTACTCCCTAATGGATAATCAACTGGTTTGATGCTGATCTTCTATTGGATATCCATGGTACACTCAAAACTATTTTGATGTCCTTATGTTTAAATTGGATATCCGAATATACCATTAGATGTTTAATTGCTTTTGGCATCATTCTTTCCTCAATTTGGTGCAAAAAATAGGCTAAATGTTTACAGGGAAAACTAAATAAAATATAAAAGCCTTAGATTCTAAAATTTATTATATGCATGTTTTGAATTTTGCATATAATATGTTTTCACTAACAGGAAATTCAAGCTTTTATTTTTTTAAGGGTAAAATGCACGGACGTCCCCTGACGTTTGGCTTAAATGCACAGACCTCCCCGGAGTTTCAACAAATTCCAACCCGCCCTCTGATGTTTGATACTTGTTGTAGACACCTCCCCTCCGTTACACTTTCCATTAGAAAGGTAACGGAAAATGCTGGCATCATCCTCTAATTTTCTGAAAATGCCAATTATGCCCTTATTGCTGTTTAGGACATGCAAAATTACCAAAATGTCCTAATTTTTTTTTCTTTTGACCACAAACATTAATTGAAGTTAAATGACCAGACAACCCTTGTTAAATTAACAAAAAGACATTTATGCCCTCATTAAATTAACAAAATAACCAACTCCCATATTTCAATACAGGCCCTTATTAATTCTAAATTCCCCAACATATATTACAAAGTTCCACTCTACCTGGCATAGTTTGTGAGAAACTTCCTGCTTCCAGAAGCCTAGCCATGGCTGCCATTCTCCCACTTCCAAGAGAGCATACCATTGAGACTATAGTAACCTGCATGTATATACACTTATAGCAAATATCAGCTTGCGTGAAATATTCAATTTAATTCACTTAAGCCTAGAGCACTTAAGCGTAGAGCACAAAAAAGTGCAAGTAAATTAATTCAAACCCTATGTTTACAATAAGAATTAGCAATTATTACAAGAAATGAAATAACAAAAAAGAATATCCTGATTAAGAAAAGAAATTCATTAGCATTTTATCAAAGAACAAGTTCACATATTAATATCTATTATTCAATCTTCAAGTGTAAAAAGCAAAAAACAAATTCAACCCAAAAAATCAAATGAGAGAGAGAGACAAAACAACAATAAATTCAACCAACCGTCAACTTTTTAATCAAACTCAACATTGAGAATGTATAATCAAGATCAGAAGTAACATGTTGTTCTCACAAAAATTCCAAAAACTAGCTTGGGAGGAGCCGATAATCGGTGATGAGGGTTACCTTGCCGGAATCAGTATGATGAGGGATACCTCGCTAGAAATCAGTCACAGCCGCCGGTAATTGGAGTAAGTCGCCAGTAATCAACAGCACGGAAGATGGAAATAGTTGGGAGGAGATGCTTAGGGCAGGAAAAAAAAAGATAGAAAGAAAGAAACGTACCTGAAATTGATGGCACATATTAGATAAGGGTTGCGCGCGGAGTTAGGGTTCTAAGCAGATAATCCCTCATGGGGGTTAGGATTAGGGTTTCAGATTGATCGATCTGTGCATATCGAATGAGGGTTTCACACGGGGCTTGGGGTTCTGTCGTGAGGAAAAAAAGCAGTCGCCGGAGTGTAAGGGAGAAGACTAGTTGCCGGCCAGAGTCTCGAGAAAGAAGACCAGCCACTGAAATCGGATCGCATGGGGGAGAGAGAGTGAGAGGGCAGAGAGAGAGAGAGAGAGAGAGATTGATGAGTCAAAAATGAAAATTTGCATAAAAATGAGGGTATTTTAGACATTTTGATTGCAAAATAATGGAAAGTGTAATGAATGGGAGGTGTATGCAAAAAAAAAAAAAAATCAAACCTCAGGGGGCGGGTTGGAATTTGTTGAAACTCAGAGGAGGTCCATGCATTTAAGCCAAACCTCAGGAGAGGTGTATACATTTTACCCTTTTTTTAATGTTCAACATTTAATTAAAAGGACAATATGTTTATTTTTCTTACCTAAGTTATGTGTTCTAATAATTTTTCTATTGTTTTTCAAGTGAACAATAATATGAGATTATGCTGTTTGTGTTTCTAGATAAGATTTGTACATAGAATAGTGGGAGAAAGAGAGAGAGAGAGAATTTTCTTCGTTATATTCTTGTTACAAACCCGTTTGTTAAATGCATTTTTTTTTTCGTTGGTTTGTATAGAGAGAAGAGAGAGAGATAGAGAAAAAAGATTATAAAAAAAAAAAAATCGGGTCAACCCATGATACATGAGTTGGTGGGTCGGGTTGGATTGATCCATGATATATGGGTATGGGTATAGATGGGTTAAGACATATTACTAGTTAAATGAGTCATAAATGGGTAATGTACATTTTGTGGCCCAACCCATACCCACTCATTTGCCACCCATATTGATAACCATTGATAATAAATTAATATCATGATGAGCGGAGTTTGCAGGTAATTAATTTCGTCCATCCCAAAAAATTAGTTTGGGCCCAAACCTCATAGGGAGTAGGCACAGGATACTCTATGTTGGAAAAGAAAAAAAAAAGGAGATAGAGAGGTATTCCATTTGGAATAATTTTTTCTTTAATTTACTATTATTAGATATTAATAGAAGAGAATTGGAATTTAACCTCTAATGATAAAAATGAATTAATTTGTATTTAAAACATGTATTTCAAAAATGATTTTTTTTTTAAAAGTTGTAAATTGAGTTCTAATCAACTTTTGAGTAAATAATGTGTGATATAGATTGGGTCATAATTACTTTTTGAAGTGTGTTCACCACCAAAAAATAACAAGTCAATAGAAAAGAGGTATGTAGGCAATTAAATGATTAGTTTAAGTGACTAAAAGGATTACCAATCAACAAAAGACACATGTCCAAATTAGTTTTGATGAAAGAAATATGGAAAAAACCAGAATTCCCTCACTTTTTCTCCAAATAACCGCTAATAACAGCTATGGCGGTTATTTTTTGAAAATTTTAACATTTTTTGGTAGTTTTTTTTTATTATAAGAGAATGCATAGATTTTTGTTCTCGGTCATTTAAAAATCAGTCTGCAATAGTTCTTCAAGTCAGAAAACAGTTTTTTACAGCCAAGTGGAAGTTTCAGATTGGATTGAAGACAGACAGTCAGAAGCTCTAAACCAATCATTATGCAGCAAAACTTCTTCACAGCACTACACATGGACTCCAAACATGATGCAGGAGCACTTGACACTTGTCAACATCGCATTTGACATGGGTTGAAGGCAGTTGCTTTTCAAGTCTATAAATAAAGAAGGATGTTGCAAAGGATTCCACGACCACACAACTAAAGTCTTTGCACTTATCTCTTTTTCTCTCAATGTATCTATTAACTTAGGATTTCTAGCTCTTCTCATCCCATTTTCTGTAGGATTATTCTCTCCCTCAATTCATCTATAACTCTCCCTCCCTCATCTTTTCTATCATTTTCTTCTAAGATCTTTCCCCCCTTCTTTCTATCATTTTCTTTTTGATTTTCTATTATAGAATCCTTGATTCGAAGGACTTTATCAGAGTTGTTTGTTGATGTACTAGTGATGGAGGTAATAATATAATTCTGTGGTATTTTTGAATCATTTTACTTTTCTATTTTTACTTGTTATATTTCAAGTTATTTTGAATTGTATTAATTAATTAAAGTTTTCTTCATTGAGGCAAAGCCGAGTTATCATAATTGCTTAATAAGTTTTCTTCGAACCAATTTCAAACCTTGACAAGGTGCAAGGTCAACCTTACTAGCAGCACACCTTCATTAAAACCAAACATGTGAATTGCCATCTTGAAAATTTCTAGAGTGAACAAAGTGTTTATTAAATTTCAATTTTTTCAATTACGACATAGATGTGTTTGAGAATTCCAAAACTTATTTTAAGTTGCCCAAAAATAATTCCCATTTAATTGAGTGCTAAGCAAAGTCCTGGCCATTGTGGTCCTCTAATCACATTTCTTTGTTTTTTTTAGGCTACTTTTCTTCATCTTTTGACTGAATTCGTGGATTACAATGGCTATAGCATGCATGTGAGGGAGGTTGGTGCTTGCTTAATTTTTCTGTAATTGTACTTAGGTTCATATTCCGATGAGACACGATTCTTATATATTGTTTGACATATAATTAATTTGCCCAAAAATTGAAAATGTTTAAAGAGAATTTCTTTTAAAAATTATTTTATTATAAAGAAGGCCTCATCCCACCAATGGCCACCATTCATTTGTTTCAAGAAATTGTTAATGGGGTTGTCCATCAGGATCATCACCACTTACCAATACGATATCTATGCTCTTTTCAAATGGTTATAGTCACTAAAATTCACTACTAAAATAATTTTTATATTTTTTTTATTTGCAATTAGTAATTTTGTATTTTTAAAAAATAAAAATAAAATATATAAAAGAGATCTCATTTATAAATTTAAGTTTTGGAAATAATCATTTAAGGATCGGTGCTTGAATTAATTTAAGGATCACTCACCATCTTCTCATACAAGATATAGGTATTTGAAAAATCAACCGTTGGATTAGATAATCTTTTAATGTATTTTATGTAAGAAAAAAATCACAGTGATTCGACTATCGATTTTCAAAATACAGTTTGTGAAACACTCTAACAGTATTTATCGTTGAATGCTATAACAATTGTTTAACAGTCTCATTGGATTTTTGTGATTTTTTGACAGTCATGACATACATACATAAAAAGATTATATAATTCAACAGTCAGTTTTTAAAAATACCTATCCCAATGGTGAGTACTTATCCTTAAATTAAGTTTAAAGACCGATCCTTATTGGTCCATTACCCTTTATTATATTATTTATATATGTTGTACATTTTAGAAAATAGGCAACAATTAAGAGAATTAATGGAATGTTAATTCTTCTTTCATCTTGTTTCTCATGTCGCCGGGGTTTCTTCTAACACTATTTAAAAACCTTAATTTCATGTACAAATGATACCATCAGGCGAAGGGCATGTCCAAGAGCACCAAAGTTGATTGAATACTTCAACTAATTATATTAATACAATCCAAATTAGGGATGTTAGGGAAACCCAGAAGCTTTTGAGGTTAATTGCATGGTGGTTCAACTCTCTACATGCCTTTGAATAACAAAATGAATGAAAAATAAATAAATAAATAAATAAAGGAATGGGATCTACGTGCCAAGTTTATCAAAATTGTCTTGGTCATGTGTTAATTTATGGAGTGGTGCTAGGCATCCCACACACATTCCCATTTCTATTTCCCGCCCAACAGTGAAACTATTGCACATAGTGAAAATATTGGACACAGTAAAAACTTTAATACAGTGAAAACGTTACTGTCTTTTTCTCATTTTCACTGTTTTTTCCCCTGTGTTTCTATTTTCACTGTGTTTTTTTTTACTTGTGTTTTTATTTTCACTATGTTTTTACAGTTTGGTATATTTTTACTGTGTTCTATAAGGACAGTAAAAATATAAGAACAGTGAAAATAGAAGAAGAAGAAGTAGCAACAACAACAGGCAATAAGAGAAAACAGCAACAACAGCAACAACAGCAACAAAAGGCAGGATGATGCAGTAGCAGAAGAAGCATAATAATGGAAAGCTCAAACGGGATTAATGGACGGGACAAATATCATTTTCTTAATTTATGAGTAGTATGAAACAAATTACGTGAGTTCAAATCTAATTGTATGTATGTATGTATATATATATATATATATATATATATATATATATATATATATATATGTTAAAAAAGATGGAAGAGAGTAAAAAAAATCTGAGACGAGCTTTATTAATTATGAAAACATGAAAGGGAGGGCTTTTATGTTTGATAATTAAGGTAGAAGAAATAGATAGCGTAACTTAATTAATATACCGTTACTAGAATTGACAGAAAAGGAACCTGAAAAACTGTAGCCAAGTTTAATTAGTAACCCCTGAAACATAGGAGGAGAAGGTGGCTCGATTGTTGTCATCATCAAGGAAGAATGACTTTCCGACTCCCAACATCATCCATATCGAATGTTACGTACGGACTCATTAATTAATTACTCCCACGTGTAAAATAAATAAATGGATAATTACTTATATATGAAATTCAATCTCTAATATTTTTTTTTCATTCTTCATATTTTTCGAAACATAGATTAAGAAAATTAATTAAAAATAAATCTTGATTAGATCGAAAACAAGAATATTGACATTGAATTAGGAACTGGATTTGCTTTGATACCATTTATTGCAGTATCATTTAGTTGGAGAAGAAGTTAAAATAGCTAGCCGGCCCTCTTGCATTTACGTACAAGATTTACTTCTAAGGTAAGGAAATGCTAATCTTGTAGGCAAGGAAATGCTATTCTTGGAGGCTCTGCCAAAACCCAATAACAGCCTTAATTCACAAGCGAAGAATCGAGGACAGTCTTGGACTCATTGTTTAGGTCTATACTCTAAATAGGGATATATATATATATATATATATATATATATATATATAGAATCATTATATTAAAAGACCGGCAGTGAATGAGGTTATGCTAGGTCAGCTCAATATGTGTAATTATAGAATATATTTAGTAAAACTG
>JAESVK010000964.1:486102-502041 GCA_017140935.1 Hamamelis virginiana
GCCTTGCATAAGGTTATGCAAGGTCGGCTCCATATCTCCAATTTTAGGAGACAGATCGTAAAACTGACCGTTGGATTAGATGCTTTCCCTCTGTATGTCATGCCTGCAAAAACTCACAGTGATCCGACGGTTGGTTTTTGAAATGTCATTGTGAAAATATGCAACTTATTTGTTCTTCAAAAAATCACCATTTTTTTTAACGTCAGTTATTTAAAAAACCAACCGTCGAATCACTGTGATTTTTTGCAGGCATGACATACAGAGGGGGAGCATCTAATCCAACGGTCAGTTTTACGAACTGTCTTCTAAAATTGGAGATATGGAGCCGACCTTGCATAACCTTATGCAAGGCCGGCCTTATAATAGAATGACTGTATATATATATATATATATATATATATATATATAGAAAAATGAGAGAGAGAGAGAGAGAGAGAGAGAGAGGCATTTTTAAGATTAAGGTATGTGTGTTCCAAATTTCTATTTATGTTGTCCAGGGGCGGAATTAGGATTTTTTTCTCAAGGGGGCCAATATTTTAATGTAAGAGTATTTTTTTTTAATATGAAAATTGTATAAAATAGCCATTTTTATAATATATAAAATTGTAAGTTTACAAAATATTAGTGCCAAAATCGCAATATCATAAAAATTTATACAAATTTATTTGGTGAAAAAACTATTCAACCCATGGATTTGGAAGGTCAAATAGTCTTTTCATCCAAATTTAGTATAATCCATAAGAGTTTGTTAAAGTTTGTGGTCCATAGTTCAAAATAAATTATTTTAGGAAAATGCTATGCATTACTACAATGTATCACTATAAGTATCGCTACAAAAAAAAAAGATGGTGAATTTCCAAAAATACTCCTGAGTGATTTTCCAAAACTACTCTCATTTTCTTCTTGTAGTGATACTTGTAGCGATATATAGCATTGCTCATTATTTTAAGGTCATATATTTTTTCTGAAAATTAAATTGAGTATAGCTCTCTCAATTTAAACCCTAGCTTTTTGGTTTATTATTATATACATGCTATATGTATATGATTCAAGTCTACTCAAAACAATCTTGTGAAAAATGAATTATTCTCACCTTAATTGAGAAAGATAAAAATATAAATGCATGATGTTTATGTGAGCCTCTAGCCAAGATTCTCTCTCTTTCCTTCACATTCCCTCGAATGTACTCTATCTTTTTCTTCTTTTTCTCTTTTCTCTTTTCGACAGCTACTTTAATCCTTTTCTAAAATTTTAATACAAATTTGTTCCTTTAATTTTATTGTTAAATTAGGAATGCCGGTCTTTAGAGTGGTTGTGTAAGATATATAATGTATAAAATAACAAGAATGATATTATAAGGTGCACTTTAGGTAAAGTGGTGACCACAATAGGACCAAATGCAGAGCATATTTTGAAAATCCATTAGGTTAGATGAACTGCTTATCAATTTCATGTTCATAAAAAATCACAATGATCCAACAGTTGATTTATGAAAAGCTAGCTAGGGAAAAATGACCATATTTTGAAGAACAAATTAAATGTAATAAATTTTTCATGTGACATTTGTCATCAATCAACCGTTGGATCATTGTGAATTTTGGCAAACATGAAATTGACAAGCAGTTCATCTAATCTAACGGTCAGTTTTTTAAAATATGCGTTACATTTGACCCTATTGAAATCACTATAAAATATAACTTATAATAGCATCCTATGTATAAAAAATTTTCAAAAAGTCAGCAGGCCATGTGACCCCACTTTCCTTCCCTTTGGTTCCGCCACTGTTTATGTCATATCTATCATATATTTTCCATGATATGTTAATGAAAAAAACTAAGAAAGGTTGACGTTGGCACAGGAATATTATAAAGTTCATGTACTATGGTTATGAGTGGCGGCGAAGAGAACTTGGAATCTCAAGAATGTGAATTCCCGAGAATATGAAATGAGGGAATGTGGGCGGCCAGTCAGATAATAAAACAAGATGGTAAAAACAACAGCTACAACTAGAAAACAAGGAAGGAATTGATAAAAGCAAAGAGGGACACAAAAGCAATCTAATCTAATAATGTGTATATATATATAATTATTTGGGTTTTGTGGTATGAAGGCGTGTGAAGTGAGTACATCACATTTCAGTATTTCACCACGCACCACCATCTCTTCACAGTCATTTCCACCACCATTTTCGCTTTCTCAACAACCCATTTTTCATGTCCATTGTCCCACAACTTCTTCTCTTTTCGACTCCTCCATCATTGTATCTTATCTTCTTATAAATCAATATCAATCTTAGCCTTAGCCCAACACACTTATAAATCTCTCTCTCTCTCTCTCTCTCTCTCTCTCTCTCTCTCTCTCTCTCTGTTTTTCTCTCTAAACAGTAAATATATATATATAGAAGCTAGCAATGTTGTTGAGAAGAGGCAGTGCTTTGGTTCTTCTAGTATTGGTGGTGTTTGGGATTCAGACATGTTTATCAGAGACAGAGATTAATAGAGGAAGCTTTCCAAAGGGTTTTGTTTTTGGGACTGCATCTTCTTCTTACCAGGTTAAGTACTCTTCATTTCTTATTCTGTTTAATTCCCTCATATACATCCACACCTATATCATTATCATCATCATTATTATTATTTTAATTTACTGAAATTTCTCTGAAAAACCAAGATTTTAAGATGTTTTTCTTTACTTATACAGTTATACAGTGATGAAAAAGAGAAGAATAGATTGGTGAAATATTAATGGAAATTAAATCACAAGAATGCACATATATATATATATATAGAGAGAGAGAGAGAGGGAGTCCTTATAATGCATAAGGAACACAATATATATATATATATACATACATGCACATACATACATAATTATAAGGACTCCTATATATATATATATGCACATACATACATACATACATAATTATAAGAACTCCTTATATATATATATATATATATATATATATCTATGCACATACATACATACATACATAATTATAAGAACTCCTTTTATATCTATGCACATACATACATACATACATACATAATTATAAGAACTCCTTTTATATATGTATATATAAGGAGTCCTTATAATTCATAAGAAATACTTTATGTAAAGTTGTGTAAGATGTCCTGATGTGTATAGCATTGGTCAATTTCAAAATAGATTTTGAAAAATTGACAGATGCACTTTCTATGAATTTTATGTTTACTAAAAATTATAATAATCGGATGATTAAAAAAATTGAGTGAAAAAAATTAATAATATTAATAATAAAAAAAATCTTATAATAGACTTTCAAATATATATTTATATATATTTGCTGATAAAAAACAAATCTTTTTTCTTTTCTTTAAGTCTGGCTCTGGACTCTGGACTCAAAGGAAAATATGCATGAGTAATTAACTTAAAATTAGGGAAGATGAAAGGCTGTTATAAAGGATAATTTTGTCAATACATCAAATATACCATTATAAATGGGCGGGTATAACCTGCGACGCGTTGAGAAATGAGGCTTATTGCCGGCTTATTACTGTTAATTTCTTGGTTTTAAGAGATTTTGTGAATATTTTATTTATTATTTTTTTCAACTTCACTTTTCAGTAGGGTGGCAAAATTTGCCCAAACCCATTTACCCACCCAAACCCATCTAGTAGTATGGTATGAGTAGGTACATTTTAATAAATAGGTCATAATGGGGCTATCCAATTAAACCCATTTATAATTGGATTGGATATGAGTAATCCATTGGATACCCAACTAATTAAACCTATTTATATGATTTTTGTTTTTAGGTTTGAGACATATACCAATTTAACTAGAACCATGTCTTGACCCATTTAGAACCATGTCCATATATCATGGGTCGACCCGACCCACCAACCCATCTAAATCATGGGTCAACTTTTTTTTTTTTTTTTTTTTTTATTATTAATATAAAAAAACGCATATACACACCAACAAAAAACTTAAAATAAAATGAAATTGCTACAATTAACAACAAAATTTAACATGTCATATTTATCTTCTATATACAAATCTCGTTCGAGATCCATCTTCATGTGTCGACCCATATATAATGGGTCGACCCGATTATTTATTTATTTATTTATATTTTAATGCATATACACATCAAAAAAATAAAATAAAATTGCCTCATTTAACAACAAAATTTAACATGTCATATTTAAATTTTCAACAAAAACTGCATTTTTACAGTTATTCAAAATGTCTCAATTTTACAGTCAGTTTTTTCAAAAACCAACCGTTAGATCATCCTGATTTTTGGTAGGCATGACATTCATAAGATGAATATTTTATCCAACGGTCGATTTTTTAAAATATATTCTGCAACTGACCCTACAGAAGCGCAGAATGCCAAAATATATAAAACTGAAGGTTTTTTGACATAAGGGCACATGATTCTCTTTTTGGCCAAATGTTACATATTTTCACAATGACATTTTTCAAAAACCAACCGTCGGATCACTGTAAGTTTTTGTAGGCATGGCATATAGAAGAGGAGCATCTAATCCAACGGTCAGTTTTATGAACTATCGTGCCTGCAAAAACATATAGTGATGCCCCTCTTTTGTATGTCATTCCTACAAAAACTCATAGTGATCCGACGGTTGGTTTTTGAAAAAACTGATTGCAAAATTGTGACATTTTGAAAAACTGTAAGAATGCAGTTTTTATTGAGAATTTAAAAATGACATGTTAAATTTTATTGTTAAATGTGGCAATTTTATTTTATTTTGTTGGCATGTATATGCATGTTTTTTTTAAAATGATATATGAGATGGTGGGTCGGGTCGACCCATGATATATGGGTATGGGTCTAAATGGGTAAAGACATGGTACTAGTTAAATGGATCATGTACATTTTGTGGTCCAACTCATTTAGACCCAACCCAAACCCACTCATTTGCCACCCCTAATTTTCAATTAGAAAATAGTGGAAAAAGCAGTTTAGACACTTAAAAGAAGAAAAATGTTCTTACGAGGGATACCTCATTTTAACTAAAATCAGTTAAGACCCTTGAGCTATTGGATTGGAATCTTGATATGAATCATGCATTAAGTGAATGAGAATTCAAGGACTTATGTTCTTAGCCGATTTTAGTTAAAATGAGGTATAGCTGATAAGATCGGGACTCCTTAAAAGAATGACCGATTCAAAAACCCCAGTCATTTTGCCTTTTTGAGAGAACTGAAAAGTTTTGGAAAGAATAAAAAAAGAGAATTGAAAGTACAAAAAAAAATTACTGATTGATATAGAATGTCACATTAATTATTTAATATAGAATGTACCCTTTGATATTGAATGCCACGTTAATTATTATATCAATTTATGTTGATATAATATTACTACATAAATTTGTCCCATTAGGTGACAGGGTTAGACATGGAAAAACCATGGGCGGAACCAAGAGGAAGGCAAGGGGCCATGCCCCCTCCTAACTTTTGAAATTCTTTTATATATTATGTATATTATATTATACATTATGTATATTATACAAATATTCTAAAGATTGGCCCCCCTTATTTAATGACAAGATTGAATGAGAAAATTAGAATTAAAATTTTGAAAAAGGGGTTTATCATAAATTTGAATCACCCAAAAAGAATTTAAAATGAGAGAAATATACTCAATTGAATTTTCGGAAAAAAAAAAAAAAAAAACCTTAAAATAGGTTATTTCAAATTATGGACCACAAACTTTAATAAACTTGTACAGAGTATAATGAATTTGGATTGAAGAAATATTTAATATATCCGTGGAATCCTTAAGTTGAATGCTAATATAGCTAAATAAATTTGTATGAATTTTTATGATATTGCGATTTGGACACTAACATTTTATAAAATTATGATTATACACATTATAAAAATTTCTGAACCCTGTAAAAATTTCTGCTCTGTGTACATATATATTCTTCAATTATGTTGATTCTTCACATGCATTCCTCTGCTATCAAATACATCCAATTTCAATCTCTCTTAACTTTAGAAATCTTTGGACAGTACTGAAGCTTGTTCTGTCTATGAGCTAGCCGCAGCTAATGCCATCTTGCTATGGACTAACTTTAATAATGGCGTCACACACAGCAAAAACATTTTTTTTTTAACCCCTTAATATTTTAAATGCAAATTATTATATTAAAACAGAGTGGAAAAAGATTATGTATGTTTGATGGGATTTTTATGCAAAAGATTATCTAGCAATGAAAAATTTCAGCAAGACCTCATGATAATTCACTCAATGAAATGGCTTACATTGTTTTGAATTAGTAATAATAATTTTATGGATGAATTAATTTCTTTGCAGTATGAAGGAGCAGTGAAAGAAGATGGCAGAGGATCTACCATATGGGACACTTTTTCACATTCATTTGGTAACAATTTACTATCAAACCCAGGGGCCAAATGTAGAGCATATTTTGGAAAAAAAGACCGTTAGATTAAATGAACTGTTTAACAATTTCATGTTCGCCAAAAATCACAATGATCCAACAATCGGTTTTTGACATGTCACTGTGAAAAATTGTGACATTTTTTTTTTTCCAAAATATCACAATTTTTCCTAGTAAGTTTATTTTTTTTATTTTTTATTTTTAATAAACAGACCGTTGGATCACTGTGATTTTTTGCGAACTTGAAATTGTTAAGTAGTTCATCTAATCTAACGGTCAATTTTTCAAAATATGTCTACATTTGGCCCTATTGAGGTCATTTTAGGTGCACCTTATAATCGTATTCATGTTATTTTTATATATTGTATAAATTACATGAGGCAGTCATCGAAAAGAGAGAAGAGAGAAAGAAGAAAAAAAGAGTACATTATAGGGAACGTTAAGGAAAGAGAGGGAATTTCGGCTAGGAGCTCACGCAAACATCATGCATTTATATTTTTACCTTCCTCAATTAAGATGAGAACAATTCATTTTTTACAAAATTGTTTTGAGCAAACTTGAATCATATATATAACATATATATATATATAATAACCCAAATAATATTTAAAATGAGAGAGCTATACTCAATTGAATTTTAAGAAAAAAAATTTCTCCTATATTAAAATTTTGGCCCCCCTAAAGAAAAAATCCTGATTCTGCTGCCCCTGATCATACCGATAATCATATCAATGACAGTTTTCATTCCTAATTGCAATAACAGAAACTTCTTAGTTCAGGCAATGGACTAAACAAGAGCTATCTTAAGCTAAGCATGAGCTGAGCTCAATGAACTTGATCACTTTATGATTAAGTGAGTCTAGAGGCAAAATTAAAATTTTATAGACCGGTTGAAAATTAAGTGGATGGATTAAAAATCAAAATTTTCTACCTATCTAATATCGAAGGAAATGGGATGGTTAATTTGTCTCTGATTAATGGTTAATTATGCTGCAGGTAAGATAGCAGATTTCAGTAATGGCGATGTTGCCGTGGATCAGTACCATCTTTATCCTGTAAGTCTATGCAAACAAGCTTACTTCTTCTATGAATGGAAAAAATAATGCACACTACATGACCTTATAGTACCATTCTCTTGTTTTTTTTTCTTCGAGATAGGAAGATATTTTACTCATGAAGGACATGGGAATGGATGCTTATAGATTTTCAATTGCTTGGTCTCGGATTTTTCCTAGTAAGCTTTCTGTACTACTATCCCTCTTTAAGCATGATTTGATATATATAAGTTAGCATCCAATCTTTCAGAGCTTTGTCAACAATATATTGGAATAATTTGTCAATTCCATGCACAGACAAGCTTAACAAATTATGCAAGGTTGCTGGTGCTGGGAGCGGAAATCCCATGAACTCGTGATAATGTTTATGGATCATGCCACAAAAAAAAAAAAAATCCGAATCCTTTAACATATATAGAAGAATCCGTACCTTTGAGATCTGTCTGGATTGATCTCAATGAATGACGAACTGCAGAAAATGGCTCGAGCTCTTCAAACCTTCTACCGTATTCCTCCTATGCCTGAACGTGAAGAGAGAGTGGCTCTCTTTGTGCTCTCCTTGTTGGACGGCTGCCTCTAGGGTTTAGAGAAAATATTTCGTCTTAACCTAGAGGCTGCCCAACATGGCATATATATAGGCTACAGTAGGGACCTAAAGGCAGATAAGTTTCGGGCTCCCAATGTAAATATTAAAACCTATTTACATTAATTATAATTCATTCCACTAAAGAATTATAACTGCACTCCCTAACTTATTCGAAAATAAATTTCGAGCTATTTGTTATTAAATACTTATTAATCTCCTCACGTTAAGATTACAGATACCCGTTGATTAAATTAAATTACTGACAATATTATTTAATCAACATCTATTAATCTCCTTGAGACCTTCCACTTAACTTATTTGATATGTCGGATACAAAATCCACCTGCAGGGTTTGACATAATCAAAACTTATAAGTATCCTCAAGGGGGTATCATCAATCCCTATACTAGGATGTGGATTCCGTCAATAATAAATATTCACCATGCAATTAAAGCAGTTATCCAACACATCGAGATTATTGACCTATAAAGATCTCACTCTTTATGAATCAAAATAACTAACAATAAATGCATGTGTCCATTAATTATTTCGGGATTAAGAGTATAAATATTCATAATAACCATGAGATATTAATTATTTTATGTGTCAGTATAAAATAATTACCTCAATACGGTTCTGTTCAATACACACAAGTGTACTAGCACAAGAAGTTGGAACTAAACCATTCCCCGTAGTCAAGACAGACCTACTGAAATCATGTGTTACAATCTTACCGATGGTGTGTCCAACTCCATCTCAGATTGTGAACAATAAACTTATATTCTACAAGAACTGATGAGCTGATCTTCTGTGTGTAAGCCGAACTCTACACACCAGATCATCTACTATGCAGAATAAAAAGACACACATGCATAACATTAGAATATAATGCAAACATAGCTCATACAGATTCTGATTTAAAATGCAATATCAGAATTTATTAATAAATAAATACTAAGGTCTATTACATAAAAACATAGTTTTTAGTATATAGCCCTAACAATCTCCCACTTAGACTCAAAGCCATGATGCCACACATCTCACTCTCATTCCCTCTACATGTCTATCAAAAGTCTTAGCTGGTAAGCTCTTTGTAAAAGGATCTGTCAGGTTGTCTGCTGATGCTATCTTGGTCACCACTACATCTCCTCTTTGCACAATATCTCTAATCAGATGATACTTGCGCTCAATGTGTTTTCCCTTCTTGTGGGTCCTAGGTTCCTTTGAGTTAGCAACTGCTCCTCCACTATTATCACAGTAAAGTGTAATAGCCAATTGCATTGAAGGAACCACTCCTAGATCCAATAGGAAGTTTCTGAGCCAAACTGCCTCCTTGGCTGCCTCAGAGGCTGCCACATATTCGGCCTCCATAGTGGAATCAGCAATGCAAGATTGAATGATGCTCCTCCAACTAATGGCTCCACCCCTTAGGGTAAACACATAACCAGAGGTAGACTTTCTGAAATCTTTATCTGACTGGAAGTCTGAGTCTGTGTACCCTAAGGGTATTAGACTATCTGCCTGGTAAACCAACATATAATCTCTAGTCCTTTTCAGGTACTTGATTATATGTTTTACCGCTGTCCAATGTTCTTGCCCAGGGTTAGATTGATATCTGCTGACCATGCCAACAGCAAAGCAAATGTCAGGTCTAGTGCAAAGCATTGCATACATGAGGCTTCCTACTGCAAATGCATAAGGAACTGCCTTCATCTTCTCTATCTCATCTGATGTTTTGGGACACTGATATTTGGATACAGTGATTCCATGCCTGAAAGGAAGAAAACCTTTCTTGGAATCCTGCATGCTAAAGCGGGCAAGAATCTGATCGATATAAGTAGCTTGTGATAAGCCCAACATCCTTTGCTTGCGATCTCACAAAAGCTTAATCCCAAGAATGTGACTGGCTTCTCCCAAGTCTTTCATATCGAACTGGCTGGATAACCATACATTCACTGAAGATAACACCCCTACATCATTTCCAATGAGCAAGATGTCATCCACATATAGTACTAAGAACACCACCACGCTTCCATCACACTTTTTGTACACACAGGACTCATAAGGACATTGATCAAAACCATAAGATTTAATGGCTTGATCAAAACGAGTATTCCAAGACCTAGATGTTTGCTTAAGTCCATAAATGGATTTTTGAAGCTTACACAACATGTGCTTTTGACCTTTTGCTATAAAACCTTCTGGTTGCATCATATAGATGCACTCGTCAAGATACCCATTAAGAAATGTTGTCTTGACGTCCATTTGCCAAATTTCATAATTGAAATGAGCTGCAATGGATAAGAGAATCCGGATAGACTTAAGCATGGCTACCGGCGAAAAAGTTTCCTTATAATCGATCCCTTCTTTCTGAGTAAACCCTTTTGCTACAAGCCTAGCCTTAAAAGTTTCAACATTTCTATCTGCTCCCCTCTTTTTCTTATAGATCCACTTGCATCCGATGGGTTTTATCCCTTCAGGTGGTTCTATAAGATCCCAGACCTGATTAGAGTACATGGACTCCATCTCAGATATCATAGCTTTTTGCCAAAGATCTGCATCTTTATCTTTAAGTGCTTCATCATAGTTACAGGGATCAGTATCTAGCTCATTAGGGATCCTGTCATATGACTCTCCTAAGAGCGTATACCGTAAAGGTCGACGAATAACCCTCCCACTACGACTAGACACTTCTTGTGGCTGTGCACTATTAGTGGTACGCTGTGCAGATGTTGATCCTTGTGTACCATCAGGGACATGCTGCTCTGGTTGTGAAACCGGCATGTTGATGGTAGGACCACAAGGTTCAGTATCAGCACGAGTCTCAACAATCATCCCACTACGACGAGATAATGGGATGCCAAGAACACTTTCATGTGGTGTTTCCTCTTGTACTACAGGTATTGAATAAGTTTGCACTGGTTTATCTCCTCTCATTTCTTCTAGAACAATTTTACTTCTGGGCTTGTGGTTCATTACATAGTCTTCTTCTAAGAATCGGGCATTGGTGCTAACAATGACCTTCTGATCCTTAGGACTATAGAATAAACCACCTTTCGTTCCTCTAGGATATCCAACAAACAAACAAACTTCTGTTCTCGATTCCAACTTATCTGTTTTCCCTTTCAGCTTATGTGCTGGACTACCCTAAATCTGAACTTGTCGCAGGCTAGGTTTACGCCCAGTCCAAAGTTCTGTGGGAGTAGTAGGTACTGACTTAGTTGGTACCAAGTTCAGAATATATGCTGCTGTTTCAAGTGCATATCCCCAGAATGAATCAGGTAAATCTGAATAACTCATCATAGATCTCACCATATCCATAAAAGTTCTGTTCCTTCTCTCTGCTACACCATTTTGTTGTGGCGTACGAGGTGCAGACAACTGGGATGTAATCCCCTATACTGATAAGTAATCAGTAAACTCTCCTAAGAGGTACTCGCCACCACGGTCAGATCGTAGTGTCTTGATACTTTTACCCAGACGCTTCTCCGTTTCCGCCCTATACTCTTTGAATTTCTCAAAAGCTTCGGACTTACGGCGCATCAAATAAATGTATCCATACCTTGAGTAGTCATCAATGAAGGTCATGAAGTACTCAAAGCCACCTCTAGCCTGGATAGTCATGGGTCCACACAAATCAGAGTGAACCAATTCCAATTGCTCTTTGGCTCTATAGCCTTTGGCCGAAAAAGGCCGCTTGGTCATCTTACCTTCTAAGCAGGATTCATAGACTGGAAGTGCCTCCACTTCTAATGAACCTAATGGTCCATTTTGAACCAGTCTTGAAATCCGTTTTAGATTAATATGACCTAGGCGTAGGTGCCAAAGATAGGTTTGGTTCATTTCAGAAGGTTCCTTTCTCTTACATGGTAAACAATTAGTGTTATTCAATTCATTAAGTTTCAGTTTTGGAGAAACAGGATTAATAATATAAAGATCGTCTACCAATGAACCAGAACAGATAAAACTTTTATTAAATTTAATAGTCACTAAATTATCAAAATAAATAGAATATCCGTCTTTAACCAAACTAGAAACTGAAACCAAATTCCTTCTAATGGAAGGTACATAAAGACAATCCTTTAATATCAAAAATCTGTCTCTACCAAAATTTAAATAAAAATCCCCAACTGCAACTGCTGCCACTTTCGTAGCATTGCCCACATGAAGATAAATCTCCCCATCACTAATCTGCCTGGTTTCCTAGAACCCCTGCAAAGAATTGCAAACATGGTTAGTGGCTCCCGTATCTACACACCAGGTACTAGTAGATAACACCGCTAAACATGTCTCAACAACTAGTGAAAAAGATTTACCTTGGTTGTTCATTTTGCTCAGATAAACTGGACACTGCTTCTTCCAATGCCCTGACTGCTTGCAGTGAAAACACTTGCCTTTGGGCTTTTTCACTCCACCCTAAGGCCCATTAACTGCATGAGGAACTTTACCCTATTTCTGAACTTTTTTCTTCTTCCTGTTACCTTTCGGCTTAGAGTAGAACCTTTTTCAGTCACTAGTGCAGTATATGGCTCTTGATGAGGCCCTCGGCTGACATGAGTTCTTTAAGCAGTTGTGCCAATGAATAATGAAGATTATTCATGTTATAATTCAGGCAGAATTGCTTAAAAGAATCTGGCAGCGATTGGAGAATGATATCGACCTGGGTATCCCCATCAATATCAAATCCAAGGATCTCTAGTTCATTCAGAAGACCGACCATCTTCAGAACATGATCCCTTACTGGGGTCCCTTCAGCCATGGTAGTGGTCAACAGATGTTTCATAGCAGTTTGCCTAGCATCACAAGTCTAATTCCCAAACATTTCTTTGAGATTAAACATTATGTCATAGGCTGTGGGCATAGACTGATGCTGATGTTGCAGAACATTTGACATAAAAGCCAAAATGTAACACCGCGCCATCTCATCAGCCTTAACCCACTTCTGATAAGGCTTGGCTTCCTGTTCGGTTGCTCCTTCATCAGGTTTCTGCGGGCAAACATCTGTGAGCACAAACTTGTACTCTTCAGCAGTCAGTACAATATCCAAATTTCTTTTCCAGTCAATATAATTAGTTCCATCAAGTTTGTTTTCTTTGAGAATAACAACAAGAGGGTTGAAAGCCATTTTAAAAACCTGATAATCACATAATTATAACAAATTATGAAGAGCATAAAAAAAAACTTTGAATTCCATTTAAAATTTTGGTTCCCTTTACCAATTTTTAAAAGAATCCGCCAGCAGCCTGATACACCGTGAATAGCATGCCTCGATGGGAGGTCGTCTACTATCCATCATTTGTCCAAACAGGCCAATTCCTATAAATAATAGCAGTGACTCAGATGGAGAGGATACTATTATTTATAGCTAAGTGTATACCATCACTTAATTTTAGATCTATTATTCCATAATGAATCCCTCAGATGGAGAAGTGATTCAAATTAACAATTACTAGAATTATTTCCATGAAAGTTTATACTAGTGAATCCGCTAATTAATTAGTCCGATAGGGAGGAAGGCACCAAAACCAACACACTAATTAATTGCATCACTTATAAACTAGTGATGGAGACCATGGGATTTATACTTAATAAATTCCCTTACCCACTTAGTTATTTGGAAAAAATGAGGGTTTAAAATATATGTTTAATTCTATATAAATTAAAAATTACAAAATTGGCAACTAATAAACATGAAACTAATAAAATTCTAATTCCATTTGAAAAATAAATTCCCTTTGAAAAATAATTTATATTAAAACATGGGAATTAATTTTATTATCTAGTTTCACATTTATAATCCAAAATTGTGATTTTCAATTTATATAATTAAACATAAAGCCATAATAGATAATATCCGTGTTATCGCATATTTAAACATTTAAAATAGATAACAATCAGATAAACAATCATAATAGATATGATAAAGCCCAACTATTATGGTCAGTCTTCAAGTCTGAAACCACAAGAAGCCCAGATCCACCATGACACCTAGCAACCAAGGTAGCCACTTCGAACAGTTAGCAGGGGTCTGGGGCAGCGCCCTAAGTGGGGGTTTGGGGGCAGCGCCCCCGAAACCTAAACGAAATCTGCATCGCTGCATCAAGGTCAGTTTCGAAAAACCCTAATCTGCATCGCCATGAACTGCGCTGCTGTATAATCTGTGCCGCCATGATCTCCTTCTTGGAACAGCAACCTTCGGATACATAAATCCTATGCCTCCATTAAGGAGTTCACATATTGCTATGAAGAAAATAAATAACAACAAAAATATATACAACCAGTGTGATAAAACCATCACACAAAACCGTAAAAAAATTATACAACCCAGTGTGATTAAAACCATCACACAAAACCTGTATATATAAAAATAAATACATCCACATATAAAATCATACATTCATGTGACCATAATAGCGGGACAGAACGCTGCAAAACAGAGGTTAGCACAAACTACGTTCTACCCATGGCAGATATGGATTCCTATATTCGGATTAAACCTGGGGTTAATCCATAAACAGTATCACAGCCTGCTTTGATACCAATTGCTGGGAGCGGAAATCCCATGAACTCGTGATAGTGTTTATGGATCATGCCACAAAAAAAAAAAAATCCGAATCCTTTAACTAGGGGTGTGCGCGGGTCGGGTGAGGGCGGGTGGATGGTAAAACTGCCAACCAACCCGCCATTGGCGGGTGGCTAATTCTCCCACTCGCCAACCAACCCGCCTACCTCAATAACCGGCGGATTGGTTAAATATATGGCGGGTTTCAACCGGCGGGTTGGGCGGATTGAGCGGGTGAAGGAGTACTATTTTTTTTTTAATAAACACCTAAAGTTCTTAAAACTTTTTTAACAAGCAAAAACACCTCAAATTCGTATATAACAATGCAATATTATGTTATTTAGTAATTAAACTATAATCCAACCAATTCTTCCAATTGTAATAAACTAAAGTGCCAAAATAAAATGCCCTACAACAATAGAAGCTACTAACTAGACACATAATATTAAAGGTTCATTGTTATTAAAAAATCTTACAAACTAATATATGGTTTCACATTCAAAATTGAAAGAATATCAAATTAAATAAGTTCATATTCAAACTATCATAATAAATATCTCTAAAGAAATAAAAAACACTAACTTGCAAGTATATCCAATTAAGGGAAATATAATGTAGTAATGAAATTTATTTTATATAAATATATTATTTATTTATATATAATTATTTGGCGGGTGGTGGCGGGTTTAGGGCGGGTTGTCACCTATATACCCGCCAACCAACCCAACCCGCCAAAAATTCGTCAAATCCACCCAACCCAACCCGCCTAACCATTGTAATCGCAGGTTGCGGTTGGGGTCGGGGTGGGTAAGGTCGGGTCCGGCGGGTTGGGCGGGTTTTTGCACACCCCTACCTTTAACATATATAAAAGAATCCGTACTTTTGAGATCTGTCTGGATTGATCTCAATGAACGACGAACTGCAGAAGATGGCTCGAGCTCTTCAAGCCTTCTACCGTATTCCTCCTATGCCAGAACGTGAAGAGAGAGTGGCTCTCTTTGTGCTCTCTTTGTTGGACGGCTGCCTCTAGGGTTTAGAGAAAATATTTCGTCTTAACCTAGAGGCTGCCCAACATGGCATATATATAGGCTACAGTAGAGACCTAAAGGCAGATAAGTTTCGGGCTCCCAATGTAAATATTAAAACCTATTTACATTAATTATAATTCATTCCACTAAAGAATTATAACCGCACTCCCTAACTTATTCAAAAATAAATTTCGAGCTCTTTGTTATTAAGTACTTATTAATCTCCCCACGTTAAGATTACAGATACCTGTTGATTAAATTAAATTACTGAAAATATTATTTAATCAACATCTAT
>JAESVK010000964.1:502441-513442 GCA_017140935.1 Hamamelis virginiana
TAAGGTCTATTACATAAAAACATGGCTTTTAGTATATAGCCCTAACAGCTGGTGTATCATATATATATATATATATTAACAAAAACTGCACATTGAAGTGTTTCGATCATTTCATTTACGGTAATTCTCACCTTGATCATCATCCATGCCAAAATTCATCCCTATCAATGCATTACTGTCATTGATCCAATCCCTCTTATGCCCCAAAGATTTCAGAGAATTGTAGTATGTATAATACAATTCCAATTACTTTGAGCAAAAATATGCTTAATTTCAACAACTGTACTACTTAGATCAAGATGATTTTTGGAATAGGAAAAGGATGGTTACTACCTTAGCTAAAGTGGCAAATAACATCTATGTGCCGAGTGCCACTGGGGGAAGTTCCATTAGAGAAATTTGAACCCTTGCATTGTCTTTCTTTCACCCTCGCTTGAAAAAAAAATTTGCCGCTTCCTTGCTTTCCTCATTACTCGAGTTGTGGCTTGACCTTAGCCTCATATATTTGGACTAACCACTTCCAAAATACTGATGGATTGGGTAAATTATCAATGTTACACAAATGATAAGTATTTTTTTTTTTTTTTTGTGTTCTTGTTCTTGTATTGCATTGTTGTTATGAGAGATCTTAGTACGTTCTTTTCAGAATACTTCTCCCTTTCTTGTTATAAAGAAAAAATAAATTCTCACTGTGCCCTCTCTGTGTCAGATGGAAGTGGGGAAATAAATCAGGCAGGAGTTGATCATTACAATAATCTCATCAATGCTTTACTAGCTAAAGGTACCTTTATATATATTTATCTATCTTTAATCTTTTTCCTTTGTATAGATTATGGGTAATAATAATGTAAATCAGATATGGAGATCTAGGCAACAAACAAATGCATTAATATAGGACAGATAATGTACGTGTATACATAAATGTGGAGCTATGCTTATGCAGAAATGCTTTTCCCTTTTCATTTGTGCAGGAATTGAACCATATGTGACCCTCTACCACTGGGACCTTCCCCAAGCCTTGGAAGACGAGTATATTGGATGGCTTAGCCCCAAAATCATGTAACTAAATGACATTCTTAAACTCAACTGTTTTTTTTTTTTTGCCCATTTCTGTAAATATGAAATTATGACATTCCCTTTTTCTACAATATAAGTGATAAATAAGACCTCAATTATTTACAGAAAGGACTTTGCAATGTATGCCGAGACCTGCTTTCAGAAATTTGGTGACAGGGTTAAGCACTGGATCACATTCAATGAGCCCCATACATTTGCGATACAAGGTTTTGATGTGGGTCTCCAAGCACCAGGACGGTGCTCTATTCTTGGTGGCCTCTTCTGTAGGGCTGGAAACTCTGCAACTGAACCTTATATTGTCGCCCACCATGTTCTCCTTTCTCATGCAGTTGCAACAGATATTTACAGGAAAAAATACAAGGTTTGCCTAAAAGATGTTTCTTGGAATCAACTTAATTTGAGGAAGAATTGTCTTTGGAACTTTTTTTTTTTTTGGATGCTAACCAAGACAATAACAAGGAGAAAGGAAAATAGAGAAACCAGGCATAATCTTAAAATAACCTAGACAATTTTAACACACCCTTCTTAAAATAACCAAAACTAGGAAGAGAGACAGTGGCATTGAGCCAGAAAAATAACACAAAATAGCTGTGTATTACCATATATCAAATGATATAGGTTGCTTATATAATTTAACTTGATTGCTGTGCAGGCAAAACAAGGCGGATCAGTTGGGGTATCATTTGATGTTATTTGGTATGAACCTGCATCAAACTCCACAGAAGACATTGAAGCAACACAAAGAGCCCAAGATTTTCAGCTTGGCTGGTAACAGATATCACACAAGCACAGTTTGGTTTTGATAGTAAACTAAGGATAGGAAAATTTTTTAGCCTATCAGAAGAACATTTTAGATGTACTTAAGAGGCCTAGGCTTAGATTTTGTTATAGTTGAAGATATGAAACTCCATGGCCCTGCCTAATGCAATTGAAATTTGGTCCAAAACCTTTCACATACTTGTGCATATATTTTTATGCGTTACAATGAAAATAGCCCTGCTTATTAATGGAATATATAATTCTGTCATAAGTGCAGGTTTATCGAGCCTTTGATCTTTGGAAATTATCCTAGCTCAATGAGAAGTAGGGTAGGAAACCGGTTACCAACATTTTCTAAAGCAGAGGCTGCTCTTCTTAAGGGCTCTTTGGATTTTGTGGGCATCAATCACTACACTACATTTTATGCAAAGAACAATTCAACTGATCTCATTGGCAAGATGCTTAATGACTCCCTTGCAGATGCCGGTGCCATTACCCTGCGTGAGTTTTCTATGTAATTCTAAAGATTATGAGCTGCTATTATGTTTGCACATTCACTATTACTTTGTACTTTTTGGTTTTATTGGTTGCTGCTAACTAAAGGTCCTATTTCTGTTCTTTTTATTCTCAGCATTCAAAAATGGCAAAGGTATAGGAGACAGGGTATGTACCCAAGAGAATTGGAAAATTTTGTTTACTGTAATGATATGGAAGATGGCAAACTAGTGCCATATTAGTTTTCATTTCGGTTTATTTGATTTTTTTCGCCCAGATTAAGTGCATTTAAAGCTTGTTCCATTTCGCTCTTACACTTCATACAATTTACTCTCAAAGAATGAAAATAGGCTTTGTTGTTGTGGAAACATTTTCCTTATTGTTTTAATTCTTTCACCTAATTATGTTGAATTATATTGCAGGCAAACTCTATATGGCTGTACATAGTACCTCACGGTATAAGAAGCTTAATGAATTACATCAAGGAAAAATATGGGAACCCTTTGGTCATTATCACCGAAAACGGTAATCCTCTCAAACCTGAAAAAGTACACATTAGGGGCAAGTACACATTTTTTTTTTCATAGCATTCAACTTTGATAATCCTATGTTTAAATTAAATTAAATTTTATATTTCGAACAATGGCCTTATTCCTATTTGTTAATTAAATTTTGATGAATATGCTGTCGAAATACACAATGGAATGACTTCATTTCAATGGGTCATCCTAATTCTTGCTTAGATCTAACCCGTTGTCTTCTATAATCAAAACATATCATATACATTTTTGCCTTTGACACAACAGTAAAATCACAAACTCAATCTTTTTCATTTTCATGTTTTTTTAACAGGCATGGATGATCCAAATAACGCATTAATCCCCCTTAAAGATGCTCTAAAGGACGAGAAAAGGATCAGATACCACAACGACTATCTTACAAACTTGTTGGCTTCTATCAAGTATGTAATCTCTCATGTATGCATACATAAACATATCGGTATATATGCACTGAAAGTTCATATCTAATACAGTTTGGTTTTGGTTGATGCAGAGAAGATGGGTGTAATGTGAAAGGGTACTTTGCATGGTCTCTACTGGATAATTGGGAGTGGGCAGCTGGATTCTCTTCTAGATTTGGTCTCTATTTTGTGGACTATAATGACAAGCTCAAGAGATACCCCAAGGACTCTGTTCAATGGTTCAAGAAATTCTTGACATCTACTTAAAAATTGGGGAAAGTGCACTGTATATTTTTCAACCAACACATTGAATTTATGGTGGGGGAAAAAGGCAGAGCCGGGGCATAATTTTCTTTAGCCAGGCACGTTATTTTTCAACCAACACATTGAATTTATGGTGGGGGAAAAAGGCAGAGTCGGGGCATAATTTTCTTTAGCCAGGCACGTTATTTTTCGTTATTTTAGAAATGGTTTCTTTTTTAATGTGTAGATTTACGAAAGTTTTTTTCTGCACGAATGTGATTTGGAAGAAGAATAGAAAATTGAAGACTGAACGATTACAGATCGAAAATAGAATATGAAAAATCACCCTTGTTTTAATTGGGAAAGTATCATTGAATGGTGTTTTTTCTCACTGTTTTTAACTTGTAAAAACACAGCGATTTGTAGAAAATGTACTAATTAACCTGCCATCCAAATGCGACCAAGTATTCTTCTATAGTGACCATTATGATTAATTAATTGATTGAATGGTTAAATCCTGACAATATTATTAGCATGCACACAGCATATTTTTAATATTCACAGAAGCAAGCAACATCAAGCCCACATTGGTCTATTATCTTTAAAATTGTTGGCCCTCATAGACATGACCAAATTTCCAGTCATCTGGTGCTACATTATCAGATTGTACCATCCTACCATCACTAGTAGTCACTTGAAATGACAAACTTTGCCCCACTAACTGTGTCCCAGTAGTATGCCAATTCTGACCCCAATTTCGCGACATTTGTATCCATCTTGTGCTTGAACCCTTCATCTTTACATCCGTGACATCGCCAGCTCCTCCCACATTGTACACTAATACAAGTATCCAATAAGAATTACCTTTGATTTCGAATTTAATGCCTCCGGTTTTGACGCAAGGAACGTGTCGGTAGGCGACCGGGACAATGCCAGCATTGTACTGAGCAATTCTTCGGAACATGGGTTGTGATAGATCAAAGTGCTCTAAGGGGGTTTTGCACCAATTTGCAATGGGCTCGCTGTTGTTGGAAGGGCAAAAGTTAGTGGCAGTTACTTGGATGGTGTCATCTAGGCACCATTTTGAAGATTTGTCACATTGAATTTCGTAGCATGCTCCACAGGTGAGGCCCTCATGGAACAGAGCTGCGCTTACGGCTGTCGTTTCTAGGCCATATCCTTGGTCAAATAGATCTCCATAGCCACAAGCTCCCTCTGTGAGCAAGGTACCCAAATATCTTGATTTAAATTGTCAAATATGGGTAAACCCACCGGTCTATTCTTAATGCCTAAAAAGCACGTCTGGTGAAGCCAGGGGTTTTTAGGCATTAACTTCTGTTTCTCAGGACATAAGTACTAATTAAGAAGAACTACTTTACTCCCATGAAATTATATTTGTGGTACTTTCAAATGGAAGAAAGTGCATAGTTAGATTTGGCGAGCCAAAAGACCTCCCAAGGAAAAAAAAACACCCACGTACCACTCAACACGGTACTAGGTTTAATTTGGTTATTTAGTACATTTTTATCTAAATGCGATCTTCAATCGAATTGAACCCATGTCATTTATTCCGTAGTGTTCATGAATCACCAACCGTCAAGACAACTACGGTTATTATTTTATTCTTTTAGAGCATCTCCAATGCGTTCATATTTGATGTCTCAAATGATACCAAATGACATTAATGGAAAATTTGAGAACATATGTGCTCCAATGCATTAATACTATACTTTGGCATTCTTTCACTTTTTGAAGAAAAATATATGGTATATTTGCCATTGATGTGCCAAATTTGACAACCCTATGTGCAATTACTAAATTTGGCAATTCTATGTGCCATTGCAAAATTTGGCACACGAAATGGCACACCATTGGAGTCCATGTGTCTACAATTATGGGATGAGGCTTCGATTCTCTTTATGAATGAGAGTTGACCCATTTGTTATCCCTCTACCCAGCCACTAACAACTAACCTCTAACCTTATTGATATATGTCAATTGGAAAAAAAAAATAAATAAAAAATAAAAAATTGTCACATCAATGGAGAAACTTATTTGGATGCCAATACTAAATTTTGGTAATATATGACACCTCAAATGACATACCATTGAATATAATCTTAGTGACTATTTATGGAAGCCATGATATACTATCATTAGTTAATTATATTTGATGTCATTTTTTGCAAAAACGAACAGCCTTAAAATTTTGAAAAAATAAAAATAAAAATTGAAAAACAAAAAAAAGCTAGGCAAAATGAATTAGCGACTCACCCATGGTTTCAGTGCCTTGCATGTCACCATAAAATGTTGCATGTGCAGCACTCCAACCATGTTCGGTCGCCGCTGCACGAACTAACAACAAAACCATGAGCATGCCCAAAATCATAAACCCTTCACCAGCCAATGCCATTCTGTGTGTGTGTGTGTGTGTGTGACTGATTACCGGTGTGTTAAGAGTAAAGCTAGCATTATTTATTTATAGAATGATATGAGAAAGATAACAAGAGAGGGCATCTCGAATTGGTTAGATGGAATAATGAAGCGTACACAAGTGTACGCCATGCAAAGGATAGGTTTAATTAACTGGTGGAGTTTTTTGGATTTTGTATTTGCGTTAGCTGGCCATGCAGAGAATCTTTAGCAAAGTGGCTGAACCTTCCACCATTGGGCTCTGTTAGGATAATCCTTATCTCTTGTATTAGTTGTAACCAATGTTTATCTCCATTCTGTTTTCATTCAAATGTAACTGATCCTATGTATATAATATAGAGAGAAAACTCACAGTAATACAAGCTGAAAATATTCAACAATTTGTGTGTTCAATTTGGTATCAGAGCCAGCCGATCGAATTTTTTCCAATGGCCACGTCCTCTTCCTCCTCTGCTACGGTTTCCTCCACTGCTCCAGCCACTACCACCGATGCCCCACCCCTTTCTTCTACTCCTTCTCTCCATAATGCTCACCATTTCATCTGTCTAAAACTCACCTCCACCAACTTTGTTTATTGGAAGACCCAGCTGCTGCCATTTCTTCGTGGCCAAGATCTGATAGGTCCCAACACAGATATTCAAATGCTAAAGTGAACTGTTTTCTCTTCAGGTGAGAAAGTACCACACGGTTTGGATAACAATTGATTTCTTAATTCTAATTTATAACTTTTGGCTGCTTAAATAAGCAAAGCCACGTACAAGAAAACCGAAATAAAGGGAAACTAGTAGTAGCTAACAACTGGACTCAAACACACGTAAAACAGAGCATAACTAACGGAAATAAAGTGACGTAAAACCCGCAACTACTGAGGACCCATTCGCACGTAAAACTCTCGACTGCCACGACCCAGTCTCAGTCCCCTCCTGCATTTACCAGCTCATCCCAAATATTTGGGATTCGGCTTATGGCCCCTATCAGATCGTCGTGGTCTAACAATACCTCCCCCATCAAGTGGAACCTTGTCCTCAAGGTCCATTTTCGGAAACATCTCCCGTAGCTTTTTGTTGGCTCCCACGTTGCCTCCTCGGTTGGAAGATGCTTCCATTGTACTAAGCTTTCTTCGACAAGCTGGGTTCCTTGCTTGATCCAGCGGTAGTCCAAAATAGTTTGAGGCTCCAATATGACTACCCCTTCGTCGGTGAACGGTGGAAACTCGGCTTGTTTTTTCTCAGCATTTTCCCCATTGTCCTGGTATCGTTTAAGCAGTGACACATGAAACACCGGGTGAATGCATGCCCCTTCCTGTAGCTGTAGCTTATATGCAATAGGTCCGATCTTCTGGTGGGGTCCATAAAAACGACTAGCTAGTTTCTGATAGACCCGTTTGAAGACCGTTTGCTGGCGGTATGGGTGCAGCTTCAAAAGTACCCATTCGCCGATGTCGAACGAAATGTCCGTTCTCTTTTGATCTGCCATCTGCTTCATTTTATTCACTGATCTTTCTAATTGGTTGGACTTCAGTTGCCGTAGCACTTCATCTCGGTTTATGAGTTGCTGATCAATTTCGTGTACCGGTGAAAGTCCTTCATTGTACGTCGGAATGGAGGGTGGCAGTCTTCCATACAGCGCCTGGAAAGGGGTCATCCCTGTCGAAATATGGTATGTTGTATTATACCAATATTCAGCCCAATGTAAGTAGCAGCACCATTTCCGTGGCCACTGATGAACGAAACACCGAAGATACTTCTCAACGCAGCGATTTATGACTTCCGTCTGGCCATCCGTTTGTGGGTGATATGCAGAACTGAGCTGCAGTTTGGTGCCCGACATTTTAAAAAATTCTTGCTAGAAGTTGTTGATGAAAATTGGGTCCCGATCACTAACAGTGGACTTAGGCATTCCGTGAAGCTTGATGATGCCTTCAACAAATTTTTCTGCCACATTTTTTGCAGTAAAAGGATGGCTGAAAGTAAGAAAATGAGCGGACTTACTAAACCTGTCGACAACCACCATGATGGTGTCCTTTCCCTGCGAAACCGGTAATCCCTCAATAAAATCTAAGGTGATGTCGTCCCATACTTGGCACGGGATTGGCAGTGGTTGAAGAAGCCCAGCTGGAGCCAATGTCTCGACCTTTATCTTTTGGCATACCTCGCACCCCTTGACATAGTCTTGCACTGATCTATGCATCCCAAGCCAATAAAACTGCTGTCCCAATTTCTTGAAAGTACATAAGACGCCCGAATGACCCCCCACCTTGGTGTCATTCATTTCGTGTAACAGCTTGGCCCTTAAGGCTGCATTGTCCGGAACGATGACCCTCCCTTTGTATAGTAGTAGCCTTTGAAGCCATGTATATGATCTTTCAGGTTGTTCTGTGGCCACACGGCCCATTGACTGGATGTACTGGTCCTCCTTTGAAGCTTTTTTAATTTCTTCCCATAAACTAATATGCGGAAGAAAAATATGGTGAAGAATGGGACTACCTTGCTTGCGTGAGAGAGCTTCGGCTGCAGAGTTTTCACGGCCTGGTCGGTAATTAATTTCGTAGTCGTAGCCCAAGAGCTTAGCAATCCATTTTTGTTCTCCGGAGTTGCTATTTTTTGTTCAAATACTTGAGACTACGTTGATCGGTCAGAATATAGAATTTTCTGCCTAGAAGGTAAGGCTGCCACATGCGTATGGCCTTTACGATTGCCAAAATCTCCTTAGCGTATGTCGACCAAGATTTCTTGGTCACTCCGAGAGCTCGACTCATGTACGCCATTGGTTTGCCTTGTTGAGACAAGACTGCTCCAATTCCTTGCATCTGTTTCTATTGTGAAGGCATCGTTGAAGTTCGGCATGGACAATGTAGGAGTGGTCGTCATGGCCTGTTTGAGAGCAAGGACGGTGGCTTCAGCTTCCTCATGCCATCCGAATTGGCCTTTTTTGAGAAGATTGGTGAGTGGCCGAGCTATAATGCCATAGTTCTGGACGAACTTCTGGTAATATCCTGTCAAGCCTAAAAACCCACATAGTTTTGAAATGTTAGTAGGCTGAGGCCAAGCTACCATAGCAGTAATTTTACTTTCGTCCACCTTTATGCCTTGCCTAGTGATAATGTGCCCTAGGTACTCCAATTCTTGTTGCCCAAATACACACTTGCTAGCTTTGACAAAGAATTGGTGCTGCCTCAATATCTCAAAGGTATGTTTTACATGCACTAAATGCTTGTCCTAATCGGAACTATAGATTAAAATGTCATCAAAGAAAACTAATATGAATTTACGAAGATGATGACGGAAGATAGAGTTCATGATAGCTTGGAATGTAGAAGGTGCATTACATAGACCAAATGGCATAACCAAGTATTCATAATGTCCATTATGTGTTTGGAAAGCAGTTTTATGGATATCACGTGGATTTACTCGTACCTGATGGTACCCCGCCCTCAGATCTAGCTTGGTAAAGAAGCACCGTAGAGCTTATCCAACATATCATCAACTGTGGGGATTGGAAATCGGTCTTTAATGGTTGCAGCGTTGAGCGCGCGATAATCTATGCAAAAATGCAAGTTCCCGCCTTTCTTCTTCACTAGCAATACGGGTGATGAGAAAGGGCTAGTGCTGGGTCGAACAAGCCCTGATCTCAGCATATCTTGGACCTGTTTCTCAATCTCGTTCTTTTGATAATGTGCGTACCTATAAGGCCGAACATTAATTGGCTCGATTCCTTCTTTAAGAGTGATGTCGTGATCAACCTCCCGTGTTGGTGGTAAGCTCGAGGGTTCTGGGAACAGATCAAAGAATTACTGCACTATTTTCTGCATGCTCGGATGAATATTCTCTTGTGGTTCCATTTGGGCAACCTGGAAGCATATTGCAAACAGCGCATGGCTAAGATGAATTTCCTTAGATAGCTCCTTGAGTGATGCCGCTTGGATATCTTTAGTGGTGTCAAAATGGACGGGCCGTCCATTTGATCCGCTGACCGGTCCATTAAGCTAATGGATTGGGCTTGATCTGGTCCGATAATTAATGGACTGAGCTAATCCGATCCATAGTCAATGGACGGATTGGGCTAAGCTTTTTTGCCCAATGGGCCGGCCCGATCCATGACCATTAAGTGGCCCAATCCGATCCGAAGCCCGGTCCAATCAGGTCCGTCCATTAGCCTGATCCATTAGACCCAATCCGGTCCGTCCATTAGCCCGATCCATTAGGCCCGATTCATTTTCATAAAATTATAGTATGGGAGAGGTTTGAACTAGGACCTCTAAGTCTTATATGCAAAGGCTTATCCACTAAGCTATGTGTTGGCTTGTTTTTAAAATGGGAGGGGCTATTTGCAGCACAGTCTTTACTAAAAGCAGCCCATTTAAAATATTCATTGGGTCTATTATACCCTTTTCTAAGTACAACCCATTAAGTTTTAATGCAGCCCATTAGTATACAAAACAAAAAATTTAAAATGCCATAAATGCCCCAAGTCTAAATACTAGACACAATTCTATTTGCAACCCATTATCCCATTGATTAAATTAAAAAAAAACAAAACAAAACAAAACAAAAAAAGGACTTCATCTTCTTCATCTTCATCATTTTCATCTTAAAGAGGTTAGTTTGAAGTTTGTACTCACTCTAAACACTTTCGTTTTAGGTTTGTTTGTATATTATTTGGTAAACATTATATTTGGAATAAGCTTGCTTCAAAACATGACAAATAGCGTTTTATAATCATTATGGTATGATGGTTTTATGAAAAAAATCCATGTTTCGATCGGAAAAATTGAAAAAAAAAATATGTGTTCGTGTTCGGATTCGGACTGGTACTACCGAATATGAAGCTTTAGTATTCAGCTGTAGGAAACCGAATATGAAGCTTTAGTATTCAGCCGTGGGTAACCGAATATAAAGCTTTAGTATTCAGTCGTGAGTAACCGAATATGAAACTTTAGTAATTAACCGTGAAAAACCGAATATGAAGCTTTAGTATTCAGCCGTGGGAAACCAAATATCATTACACATATTCAGCTGTAGGAAACCGAATGT
>JAESVK010000964.1:513542-572715 GCA_017140935.1 Hamamelis virginiana
AAAAAAAAAAAAAAAAAAAAAAAAAAACCACATTCGGTTTCCTACAGCTGAATATGTGTAATGATATTCGGTTTCCCACGACTGAATACTAAAACTTCATATTCGGTTTCCCACGGCTGAATACTAAAGCTACATATTCAGTTACCCACGGCTGAATACTAAAGCTTCATATTCGATTACCCACGGCTGAATACTTATAAAGCTTCATATTCGGTTTCCCACGATTGAATACTAAAGCTTCATATTCGGTTGTACCAGTCCGAATGCGAACACGAACACAGATTTTTTTTTTCAATTATCCGATCGAAACATGGGTTTTTTTTCATAAAACCATCATACCATAATGATTATAAAACGCTACTTTTCATGTTTTGAAGCAAGTTTATTCCAAATATAATGTTTACTAAGAATATACAAACAAACCTAAAACGAAAGTGTTTAGGGTGAGTACAAACTTCAAACTAACATCTTTAAGATGCTCTTTCATGGTGTTGGGGGTAATATGGTCATTTGATAAATTCTAATATATTATGGATTGCTTATAATATTTCTATTATATAATGGGTTGTATTTAGTAAAGTGTAAAATGGGTATATTTATTAAATTTTTATTGTGCTGCCTTTAGTAAAAATACAAATGGGTGAGTTGTACTTAGAAAATGGGCTGCCTTTAGTAAAAGGTGTGCTGCATATAGCCCCTCCCTTTTAAAATTTGTGATATATAATATTTAACCTTATTTCATATTCTTTTATAAATATATACTACTTATAAAAGGCCTAATGTTGAAAAAACTTTTGATCGACTAAAATACCATCGTATTAAATGTTAATGACCCTTTTACCCTCTTGCAATATTAATTACATAAAGTTTATCTTTAATTCCTTTTTTAAGAGTCATATTTTCAATTAATTTCCTAATTCAACAAGGTGTTAAGCATATTCTTTTATTTCTTATTTTTAATATCTAAGTATAATAATTTTCACAGTGAAATTTTAGAAAACGACTGTTGGATGAGATGTTCCACTTATGTAAGACATGCATGAAAAAAATCATGTTGATTCAACGGTCATTTTTTTTTTTATAAATGTCACATTCTTGAAAAAACTATGATATTAAATTTGTATAATTTAAACAATTTAAATGTTTTTCTCAAAAACCAACCGTCGAATCTGTATGATTTTTTGCATGCACAATGTGTTTATATGGAACATCTTATCCAACAGTCGGTTTCACAAAATAGTACCCCCATGTTAACATTTGTACAATATGAATAAGAACCATATGATACAAAAATTTAAACAATTGAAATGTTTTCTCAAAAACCAACCGTCGGATCTATGTGATTTTTTATATGTACAATGTGTATCTATGGAACATCTTATCCAACAGTCGGTTTTACAAAATAGCATCCCTATGTTACCATTTGTACAATATGATACACAACTTATATGAAACAAACGTAAATAGTTTTTGTTATAATGGATAAGGTCAACTGACCATTGGATCATTCTGATTTTTTGCGAGTATGACATTCATAAGAAGCTAGTTAATGTGAACAATGTGTACGGATGAGAATACATTCAAAAAAAATTTTGAACACTCTGATTTATTTTTGCATTGGAATTTGAAAATAAGAAATATAAAGTAATTTATTTCGATTTTTATAGTAATTGATTATTTGAAAAATCATGTTTTATCTATAATTTGAATTAGAATTTGAAAAAAAATATAATTTAATTAATAATTTTTTTCACTTTATTTAGTTGAATTTCATATTAACAAAATTTTCTTTTAGAGTACCTTTATTTGTAACTGATAAGAGACAAATCTCACTTTTGTTTCTCTCTTTATACGATAAAATTTATTATTATTATTTTTTTAATATTCAAAATACTAAAAAAATAACAAACTTTGTTGATGTCTTGTTGAATTAGGAAATTAATTGAAAATATGATTCTTAAAAAAAGAATTAAAGATAAACTTAATGTGTTAAAGGGTCATTAACATTTAATGCGAGGGCATTTTAGTCTATCAAAAGTTTTTTCAACATTGAGCCTTTTATAAGTAGTATATATATATATTTATAAAAGAATATGAAATAAGGTTAAATATTATATATCACAAATTTTAAAAACAAGCTAACACATAGCTTATTGGTTAAGTCTTTGCTATAAGACTTAAAGGTCTTTTGTTCAAACCTCTCTACACACATTCATAATTTTATAAAAATGATAGCCCGTCCGTTAGCTTGATCCGTTAGCCCGGTCCAGCCCAATCCGTTCCGATCCATTAGCCCGTTTGGTCCGCTTGCATAATGGACCAGTCTAATGGATCGGATTGGACAGACCTTTCAGTTTAATAGGCTAGCCCGATCCGGTCCGATAGCTTAATTGACCAAACATGATCCGATCCGTTAGCCCATTAGCCCTATTTCTTAACGGACCGGGCCGACCTGTCCGACCGATTTGACACCACTAGATATCTTGCCCGTCGATGCCTATCAATCTCTTGGTCTGGTTTTCCCACAAAAATTCCATAGTTAATTGTTTCCAGTCGCAAACCATGGAGCCAAGTAGCTCGAGCCATTGAATCCCCAGAACGACGTCCAACCCTGTGAGAGGTAAGGAGTAAAGAGTTAAATAGTGCCCTGTAGATCCACTTGTACCTCCTCAAACCGCCCTTGGCATCTGAGATTTTCTCCATTGGCAACCCGAACTATGAAGGTCTCCGTTGGCACCACCGGTAACCGCAGCAGTGTGGCAATACACTCACTAATAAAATTGTGAGTGGACCCGCTATCGATCAATATAATGACTTCGTGGAAACCGATTCTGGCAGCTATCCGCATGGTCTTGGGTGCGGTCCACCCTGTTAATGCATGTAGCGTAATTTCTGGTTCGTGAGGCTCCGCATGATTCTCCTCTATTGATTATTCTTCGGTGACACTGTCACATAACAGGTTGCCGCTGTCATCGTAACCTTCCAACATGAGTATCCGTGGCCCTTGACATTTGTGTCCTGCAGTAAAACGGTCATTGCAGTTAAAACATAAGTTTTGGGCTCTCCTCCGCTGCATTTCATCCCAAGTGAGCCACCGAACAGGAATGGTAAGGGTTGGTGGTGCTACTCGATTAGCAGAGGGAAGGGCTAGGGGTGCTTGCATCGGTGGTGCAGGTCTTGCAAACCTCATCTGTCTTGCAAGTTGATCATCTTTCATTCGTGCTAAGCTGATGGCCTCCTTTAATGTCTGCGGCTTAAACATTCGAATACCATCCGAAATGTCAGTTTTTAAGCCTCCCATAAATGTTCCCACAATAGCTCTGTGTCCAGCCTCATACTCGATTGCCCAAGCGCTCGAATTCCCACTGGTAATCACGCAGAGAACCATCCTGCCTTATCCTTGAAAGAGCTTCATCAAAATCTTCGCACTCCGAAGGCCCAAAGCGAGCCTAGAGTTCATCTTCAAAACTTGCCCATGAGAGAACACATCCTTCCTCTCGGAATGTCTAGCAAATCCATTGCCACCACTGGTTGGCCTCTCATTCCAAGTGGTAGGAAGCCAAATAAACTTTCTGGGCTTTGGGAGTATTCTGGAACTCAAAAAATTGATTCACACGATTGAACCACTCCGTCTGATCATCTCCTAAGAATCGAGGAAATTCAAGCTTTGCTGTTTTGGAAGATACAACCATCCGTCCCCCATCTTGGCCTTCACGGTATTAGTTACCGTGGTTTGGAGGCTCCTAGTTTGCGAGTAATACCTCGATCAGAGAGGTGATTGAGGGTTTCTTCCAAATGATGAAGCCTGTCGGCCATGCCGAGCTCCATCTTGTGTAACCCATCCTGTACTCCACCGAGCACAGCCTCTAACTGCTCAATACGCTCCTTATTGGTTCCCATAAATGACCTGCTCTGATACCAATGATAGGTCCCAACACAGATATTCAAATGCTAAAGTGAACTGTTTTCTCTTCGGGTGAGAAAGTACCGCACGGTTTGGATAACAATTGATTTATTAATTCTAATTGATAACTTTTGGCTGCTTAAATAAGTAAAGCCACGTACAAGAAAACCGAAATAAAGGGAAACTAGTAGTAGCTAACAACTGGACTCAAACACACATAAAACAGAGCATAACTAACGGAAATAAAAGTGACGTAAAACCCACAACTACTGAGGACCCATTCGCATGTAAAACTCTCGACTGCCACGACCCAGTCTCAGTCCCCTCCTGCGTTTCCCAGCTCATCCCAAATATTTGGGATTCGGCTTATGGCCCCTATCAGATCGTCGTGGTCTAACAAGATTTCATGGGCTACGTTGATGGTTCCCATCCGTGTCCTCCACCTTCCCATGACATCAATGGCAACACCGAACCCAATCCAGTGTATCATTCTTGGATTCTGCAAGATGATCAGTTGATCTTGAGCCTCCTCATTGACTCTCTTTCCGATAAGGTCCTTCCTCTCGTTGTTGTTCTTGATACTTCTAAGGCAGTTTATGACACTCTTGTCAGTTCTCTTGCTTCCGCCTCAAGCACACGCATCATGGAACTGCATCTCAACCTTTAAAATCTCAAACAAGATGACAAGTCCGTCTCCTCCTATTTTCAACTTGCCAAATCTTATGCTGATGCCTTGGCTGCCGCTAGTCAGCCTCTTTCTCTCACTGACCTTAATCTCTATATTTTAAAAAGTCTTCGCTCCGACTTTAAGGACCTCCTCACCACCATCACAGCACGCCCTGAGCCAACCCCCTTTTCTGACATTCATAGTTTACTACTTAGCCATGAATTTATGAATGCTCAGTCCTTATCCACCATTTCTATCTCCCCGTTGCCACCCACTGAGTCTGCCCCTATGGCTAATGTTGCTCAACGTGCACCTCAACCCTCTAATTATTCTTCTCGGGGTAGGGATCGTTTTCATCGATTTCGTGGCCGTGGTCGTGGTCGCAATTACTGGTTTTCGGACTTTCACTTCCATCCCCGATGTCAAATCTGCAATGGTTCTAACCATTTGGCTTCCACCTGCTATCAACGCTTCATACCGGCAGGACCACCATTTGCTCACATGGCTTCTGTGCAACATCCACCATCCTATATTGATTGGTTCCGAGACACTAGTGCCACTCATCATGTGACCCCTGACCTTGCAACTCTCTCCACTCATGATGACTATAGTGGGCCTGATCAGCTTCGTGTATGTAATGGAAAGGGCTTGGCTATTTTTCATGTTGGTTCCACCACCTTCCCCTCTCCACCACATAATTTCTTTTATCCAAAGTACTTCATGTTCCTGAAATCACAAAACCCTTACTCTCTGTTCAAAAATTTACTACTGACAAGAATTGCTATTTTGAATTTCACCCCTCTCACTGTGAAATTTGTGTGTTCAATTGGCTCACTGCTATGGGAGCTTCTGGTGCATATATAGCAACTTAACTCCATCCATAAATTTAGCTACGGATGATCCTTTGCGACTGAAATTTTGAAAAGCAACTCGTGACATTCGTATTAAATAAATAATAATTATAACTTCGGTCGCTAAAAAAGGTAAATATCTCTCTCCTTAGCTCAGAAAGGACAACCCTTGTTCTCACCATACCTTTGGCCTCAAGTAGCGAATGTATCTCTTTCTAATTCTATTCAACATCTCTCGGGTAAATCTTCATTTGTTTTACCAAATTTGCAACACTATATTTTCTTTTAGCAGTCATTCTCGTACTAATTTTTCTTTCAATGATTGGATCATTGATACTGTCATGGATGCAGCCATGTATAGTTGAGGGGTGGCAATTGCCCCCTCTCAAATTTTTAAAATCAAATTTATACCCTACAAATAAATCAATTTTATATCCTACAAACTTTAATAATCTTAAATCCGTCCCTCCTCAATTTTCTTTAGCCCCAGTCATTTTACTCTCCTATTCATCTCTTTTTTAAATTTGCAGTTATGTGCTTAGTAAATAGAGTTAGCTAGGATTTGATTTTCCATTATAAGAATTAGGCAAATCCCGAATAGCTACAATTCATGGATGATAGCTTGGTTGTATTTATTGAGAGAATGACATTTGATAGTGTTGACACTAATGGTATGTCATTTGAGCTGTCATTGCCAAAATTTGGCATTGACACCCAAATAAGTTGCTCTAATGATGTGCTATTTGGATGTCAAATTTTTAGCAATGACACATAGAGCTGCCAAATTTGGTATCTCAAATGGCATTTGCCATTTATACCAAGTGTTTTTTTCCTTAAAAATGTAAAATGCCAAAATATAACACTAAGAGCTTGTTTGGGAACTTTGAAAACTGGGTCTGGTCAGTTCTAATATCTTTATGCTATATGGTTTTTATGTAAACCAGCTTACAATTGGTTTGAAAAAATATGTATTTATTCCTTATTTTCTTAATAGGATTGAACTAATTTACAGAAGAAAATCACTTACCAAACAATAATGAATAAAAACCAGATAACTTATCCTCAACTGGCTAAGTTTTTAAGTCGCCAAAAAGTCCCCAATGCATTGGGGCACATATTCGCCAAAATTTGACATTGATGCTACTTAAGGCGCAAAATTTTGGCATTAGCACATCAAATGGCATCAATGCATTAATTGGAGATGCACTAACGAAGCCATCATACAATTCTTCAAAAGATAAGACTCTATCGAAAATAATTGAAATGTATTGAATTAAATTTTTTTTTATCAAATATAAATAGATTATAACTTTTTTCAATTTTTTCTACCTCAAACTAATAAGATAAAAAAATGAACAAAAATATTCTCGATTTTTTAAATTTGAATAAACTATTAATAATAAATTCACTACAAGAAAAAATCCTTGTTGCAACGAAAAATATCGATGCAATAAACCCAAAATCGTTGCAATAGATATTTATTGCAATGACGCAGTAGTCGTTGCAAGTGGTTGCGAGAAACTCCGTGGCAATAAGTTAATCCAATAACAAAAGTCGTTGTAATAACTACTTGATAATGCAATGCATATTTCATTGCAATAAATGTAAAAGTCGTTGCAATTAGTGTTCTATTGCAACAATAGTTTCGTGGCATTAATTTTTTTATTTAAATTTTCATACGTTATTGCAACGAGTTGGTTGTTGTAATAAATTATTGCAATAGGCAAAATCGTTGCACTAAAATGGATGTAAAGTTTTTGCAACGGCAATTGTCGTGGCATTAAAGTGAACGAAAAATTCTTGCAACAACAAATATCGTTGCATTAAAATATGATAAAATATATTGCAATGACAACTTTTGTTGCATTAAAATGGGAGAAATTATATTGCAACAATATCTGTCATTGCATTAAAATGGGAGAAAATGTATTGCAACAACAACTATCGCTGCATTAAAATGAGAGAAAATGTATTGCGACGATAACTATCGTTGCATTAAAATGGGAGAAAATCTATTACAACGACAATTGTTGTTGTAATTAAGTTGGAGTAATACCTATAAATGTGTTATTGCAACAACGTTTTTAATGGTAAAAAGATGCATCAACCTTTTTATAAAAATCATTACAATTTACATTTTTTTTTCCCGTTTTCCTGTTTCACAATATATATTTCTCAATATAAGATTTTTAAAAGCTAAATCTCAAAACAATTACAATAGAAATTATGAAACTCAATAACATCATATTTATAAAATCCTTAATATCCAAAAAGAATTCAAATGACAAAGTTCAATGTCTAATAAACTTAGAGGAGCAATCCGAGGTGAGTAAAGATAAACCTAAACCGAGGTGAGGTCCTTTGATGATGAATGGCAATAGAAGCAATCTGAGGGTGATGTCTGTCCGCGGCAATGGCAGTCTGCAGCGGGGGCAGTTGACGACATGAGAAGGCGGCCTGTGGCAAGTGTTGTCTGCAGAAAGAGAAGACGGCGGCAATGGAGTCTTTGATGTTGTGGAGATCATAGGTGGCAAGGGTGTAGAGAGAGAAGACGGGGACAAGACTATCTTGGACGTGGTGCTCGTTGGCGGCAAGGGCTTCTAGAGAGAGAGAGTGAGAGAGGGAGAGATGGTGGGAAACTACAAAGTCGGAATAGGGATTTGGGGAAAAAAAGGAGGGAAACCTGATGATACCTTGCTAGCGCCAAACCTATAATGCACCGTTTTGCCTCTAATTAAAATCTTAAGGATTTTATTATAAGGTATAGTATACATAAATTTCTATAAGGTAACCTGCCTAGGCAAATTATATATTAAATTTTCTAAAACTGACCGTTGGATTAGCCATACTTTTTATGAATTTCATGCTCGCCAAAAATTGAAGTGATCAAATGGCCAGATTCTGAAAAATGTTTATGTGAAAATTTTTGAATTTTTAATCTATGTATGTCATTTGCTTTTTCCAAATTTTTTTTTTCATAAACCGAAAGTTAGATTACTCTGATTTTTTTTAGAGAAAAAAATTCATAAGAACTTAATTATCAAATCCAAACATTTGATTTTTCAAATTTTATTATTGGATTTATAATTATATAACTTTTTAATTTTGCTTGATATATGTAGACTTATATTTAATTAAATAAATATAACTATTAATAATAAGGGTTATATGGATATGCTAATATAAGGTGCATATGGCATAACTATGCGTTTGGTGATCACTATAGGACTAGTAACTAGATAGATTTTTAAAAACCAACCGTTGGATTAGATACTCCTCTTATGTATGTCATGTCTACCAAAAATCACAGTGATCCAAATGGTCAGTTTTTAGAAAACTGACATTGAAAAATATGATGACATTTTACAGAACAAAGAAGTCACAATTTTTATAGCACATTTGTCAGAAACCAACTGTTGGATCGCTATGATTTTTGGAAAACATAAAATTCATGAGAATTGTATCTAATCCAATGGTTAATTTTTCAAAATATGTTATGTAATCTGATCGGACCTATGTGATATAAAGCTTTCAATTAATTAAGAGACTTTTGAAAACTTCTTTCAAAATATATACCCATATATATTTTATATCATTTGGTCCAAAGATCTTTTTAACATAATAAAGAAATTTAAGATTTTGCAAATCTGAAAGATATGGTATAGAGATGCTAATATAAGGTACACGTGATACAAATGTAAAGTTGCATCAGGACACCTCTGTTGGGGTAGTTGTACAACATATTTTGAAAAATCGACCGTTTTACATTCCCCTCATATGAATATCATGCTTGTAAAAAATCAGGGTGATCAAACGGTCAGTTTTTGAAAAAAAGTCAGAATGAACAACTATAACATTTTTGTTCTTCAAAATGTCACTAATTTTTTCACATTATATCTTTTTAAAAACCAACCATTGGATCACTAGGATTTGTTTGTAGATATGACATTCATAAGTGGGAAACTAATCTGACGGTCGGTTTTTCAAAATATGCGATGCAATTGCCTCAATCAAAGGATTGATGCAATACTAAATAACTTATCCCAACCAAATTTTCGATGCAATATAGTGTGTCGAGAATTTAAAAAATGGAGGGAGATTTTGGCGGGTGTTAGGCACTATTGCAACAAGAGATGTCGATGCTAAAAACTGTTCTTTTATTACAACAAATTATATTGTTGCAATTCAGACTATCTACTTCAACGAGAATGATTGATGTAATACTAAATAACTTATTGCAACTAAATTTTCGATGCAATATAGTATGGCGCTATTGCAACAAGAGATGCCGATGCTATAAATGGTTATTCTATTACAACAACATATAGGTTGCAATACAAACTACCTACTGCAACGAGCAGTATGGATGCAATATTAGATAACTTATTGCAACAACATATTCGTTGCAATAGAGTATAGCGGGAATTAAAAAATGGAGGGAGTTTTTTTGGCGGAAGATAAACACCATTGCAACAAGCGATGCAGTTGTTTTAAACGGTTATTTTATTACAACTTAACTTATCGTTGCAATAAAAACTATACAAAATACATGTTGCAACGAAAATGATTGATGCAATACAAAATAATCTATTGCAACACAATAGTTGTTGCAATAGAGTACGGCGGGAATTAAAAAGATGGCGGGAGGTTTTTTGGATGGAATTAAATGCTATTGCAACAAGCCATTCCAATGCAATGCATGATTTATCTATTACAACACAAAATATCGTTGCAATTAGTTGTTATCGCAACTAATTTATCACATGTGGTAATAAATTGCATAATGCAATGACAAAGTATATGTTATTGCAACCCCAATTTGGCGAGGTAAAAAAAATTCACTTTTTAAGTACCTATTGCAACGAAAATAGCATGGTTGTCGCAATAAAGTGTTTATTGCCACTACATTTTTTTACCGTTGCAATAAGGGTATTTTCTTGTAGAGATTAAAATTCGCCCCCTCACTAGAATTCCTGGCTTCGTCCCTGGATACCGGAGCAACAAATCATATGGTCCACTCTATTTTTTTTCTCACTAATGTTACTTCAGTCGTGAACATGTCTGTTAAGCTACCTAATGATGAATCAGTTCCTGTAACTCACATTGGGACAGTTTGTATATCTCCTTCTTTCATTCTCATAGATGTTCTCTGTGTCCCTTCTTTCAATTTTAATTTGATTTCCGTAAGCAAACTTACTTGCTCCGTGCAATGTTGTCTAATATTTTTACTTGATTATTGTTTCATTAAGGACTTTATCCATTGGAAGATGATTGGATCGGGTAGACAAAGAAAAGGCCTCTATATTATGCAACAACCAGTAGCAAATTAATGTATCTTCTATTTTTCCTTGTTCTTCACATACATCAGTTTTGAATTTATGACATTGTAGACTTGGCCATCATTTTATTTCCAAAATGTCTTTGTCACATAATATTGATTCGAACATTTCAATTTCTATAAATAAAGATCATAACTGTTCTATTTGTTCTCTTTCAAAACAAAAACGTTTACATTTTCCTTTCAATAATCATGTTTCTCAATCTTCTTTTGATTTAATACACTGTGATATATGGGGGAGTCATTTCATTACTGCAACAAGTGATGGGCATCAATATTCTTAACCATAGTAGATGATTAATTGCATGTACTTGTGCTACTTGGGTCTATTTGATGAAATTTATGTCCGAAGTTCGTTCCCTCCTTCAATCATTTTTTTTTTCTTTTTATTGAAACTCAATTTCAAACCAAAATAAAATCTATTTGTAATGATAATAGTTGTGAGTTTGACATGAAGGACTTCTATTCTTCTAAGGGAGTAATACATCAACTAATGTGTTGATACTCCACAACAAAATTTTGTTATTGAACGAAAGCATCAGGACATTCTAAATGTTGCTCAAGCTCTCATTTTTCAATCTAATGTTCCTTTAAATTTTTTGGGTGATTCTGTCGTTACTGTTGTATATTTGATTAACCGTCTTCCTTCTCCTTTACTTTTTAACAAATCCCCTTTTAAACTACTTTTCCAAGTACCTCCAATTTACTCTCACCTTAGAACTTTTGGTTGTCTCTGTTATGCATCTACTTTAGCCAAAAATATATCAAAATTTGATCCAAGAGCCCGACGTTGTATCTTTCTTGGATACCCCTTGGCATGAAAGGTTACAAACTTTATCATCTTGCGAAATTTTTGTATTTCTCGTGATGTTATTTTTCACTAGTCAATTTAATTTTCCCTTTCATTCCTCTCTTTCTCTAATACATCATCATTCTTCATACCTAACGGTACTATTAATCCATCAACTGATGCTATTATTATTCTTCAACCCATTGTGAACCATTGGGGAATTCAATGCATCCACATTAGCGGAATTGGGTTTTTGAAAATACAATGAGTTGCCACTCTATTTTTAAGGAATAAGAAAACCATAAAAATATGTTTTTTTTTTTATTATTCAAAACAAAACAACTCCATATTTTGGAAAAGCAAGATCAACGACCAGATCGAGATGGATTCGGGACTAGGTTATGATGTGGGAAGGCTCCAAGAAACATTTTGTAGGCACCCACTTCACCCTAATTATAGGTCTATTACTTTACTTGGGCTATTTAAAATGTTATACACTTAACTCCTAAATTACTAAAACAAGTAATAAAAAGAATATCAAACAAAATCCTAAAAACCTAGGATACTTTGTATCCTAGGGCGGACTTGAGCTCTATTAGCGCCTACGTAACTTACTAGTTTCATAGTAAGCTACAAAGTCCACGTAGTTCGAACTAACATAAGACTCATCTTATTGTAGGAAATTACATTCATGCAAATCCTTATCCAAAGGCTTATCTATCGATAATCTAACTAATTTAAAACTCTATTCTAGAGAGACTTTGTTTTGTAAAACGATTTGATTTAAGATAACTTTAATTTTGAAAATAACTCTTCCAAAGAAATTTTAATTTTGAAAATTACTCTTTCAAAGAAAATTTGATTTTGAGAATAACTCTTTCAAAGAAAGTTTGATAAAAATAACATTTTTTCTAATAGTTTTATTTTGATAAACACACTTAAAAATAGAATGTATTTTGAATGAAAACACTTAAAACAAAATATTGTTTTGAAAACAATTTTATTTGAAAAAGAAGTCTCTCAAGACTAGAACTCTAATTAAGCTAAAAGAATTAGCATGATTGTAATTCTTACAATAAAACAGTTATATGGAGGTAAGAAACCTCTCCTAACCTAGGGTTTCTAAACTAGACTTAATCTTACTTGTATCTAGAGGCTAATCCAACCTAAACTATAGTTAAAAATGAACCAAAACATGCTTCTAAGTTAAAATCCAAATCTGGACGGCAATTAAAATATATGAAAATATGAAAATTAAATATGCAAATGCATGCAAAAAAATAAACAAACTCTACCCTAATGATTTATAAGGGATCTAGAGTGCAATTTCTATGTTAGAATGACCTAAAGGTGGATTTAAACCATGTTTTTAAGCCATTTAACATTCTGAACAAAATATTAAATGTTCTTAAACCCATGTTTAAAATATTCTAAATATCCTAAAAATCCTAAAAATTGCTAACTTAGACAATCCTACATGTTAATATGCAAACTATGGATGAAAATATGAAAAAAAAAAAAAAAAAAAAAAAAAGACTTTAAGAGTCTCAAAACTAAGCTACTATGCAAGCTAGCTAATAATATGCTTCTTAATATATATACATTTAGAAAAATAAAGCAAATCATGCAATAATGAAACAAAATGGAAGGAATTTACCTCATGCAATACTCCCTCGCCCACAAGTTTCTATCAAACAATTAAGTGCACATGAAAGTAAACACAAGGGAAGAGACTCACTTCATGCAAAGCTCCCTCGTCCAAAATTGTATGTCAAACGATGCATTTAATCATCTCATGCTAACTTTAATATTCTAAACATAAGCATTTATCAAAACCTAACTTCTAAACCATGCTCCTAAACTTGAAAACAAAGCAAACCCTAACATGCACACTAAAAATAGAAAATAAAACAACTCTTATTGTACGATAACAAACCCTAATCATGCATACCATTTAAAATATTAAAACAATAAATCCTACAATGCTTTCTAACATGTTAACATACACTCATATGAAATCACATGCTTACTAACATGAACTAACACAACCATGCATAAAGTAACAATGTATGCAAACCCTAATATGTAACTAACTTGCAAACCCTAATTTTATCATGCATCCATGCAAACCTAAAACTCTAACATGCATTCACATGCAAATACTAATCATACAATACTATTCCTAAAATGTTTTACTAATACTAACATGCATTACTAACCTAACATGAATACATGCAAACTCTTAAAATCCCTAGAAAAAAGAAGAAGAAGAAGAAGAACTAATCATATGAACTATAATACATCAACTAACAATCCTAGCATGCTTCTAAACTAATTAATAATTAAAAAAGAAGAGAAAATAGAAGAGATACTTACCTTTGAACTACTGTAGTTCTCCTTTTAGCTTCCTCAAGTAAGCCTCCAAAAGCTCTCCAGCAAATTTGATTTCTCTAAAACCCTAAACTAAGGCCTATATTTATAGGGTCAAGCATGGCCGGTCAAGATTAAATTTAATCCTAATGATCCAAGGGCTCGCATTGAGTCTTCCAATGGTCCTAGTTATCAGATTAAGTAAAAAAAAAAAGTGAAAAAACCCCAAAATAACTCAAACTCGGAGTTGTGCAAAACCTGGAAAAATAGATAAGTGACCATCCAAGGCTTGGATGGCCAACTGTCCACCCTTAGATGGCCAGCCGTCCAGCCAGGACGGCCATCAGAACCTTTTTTTAAAAAATTCCCAGATTTGAAGAAATCTAAGGTGTTTGGGACTCTTCAACTTGTTTTGAGTGCATCTTCATCATTTTAAGTCCAATTTTGATGATTCAAAAGCCAAAATGTTCCACACTTAATCCTCTATGTTTCTAGAAAGGTTTAGGTTTCAAAAATCATAGACCAAAGTCAAAAGGTTATGGTAACCAAGCCAGTTTAGCCGTTATAAGCAAAAAATCATTGACCAAAGTCAAATTAGGATTTTAAAATTGACTAACTGATTAATTACAAAATAATTGCCAATTCTTGAAACATGTTTTGAAAGTAGTTTTGAAAATATTTTAGGTTTATAAAAGCCATTCATTTTGAAGAACTGGTTGACCATGGTCAAATTAGATCAAAACCCTATAAATGGTCAATTAACCACTATGAACCATTATGAACTAAATCACTCTCAAACCATGCTAATGCTTGAACCAATCCTCTATCTAGCCTCTAAATATCCATATAAACTCAATAAAATAATATGGGATTGTAGACATCCATTTTTGACCATGAGTATGGTCATGAATGGTTGCCTTTGATTTGAGGTGAAATAGGGTGTCAAAACCCTAAATTCCCAGTTTTACCCTTTGTAGGTAGTTAGATAGATGTCATTATCACATGTGTATTTTTAGGTCAGATTGAGTCGGTTCTTTTTGCATTAGGTTTTCAGAGAGTCTAGGAACATCCCTGCAAAAGTCCATAGCATTCTGAGCCAGGCTTGATAGAAAATAAGGTTTTTTGTGACTAAAGGGCAGTATTGTCCTTTGAATCACAAAAGCCCTGAATGACTGTCGATCTTGTTTCGAATGGTCTCGAGGCTTTGGCATAGATATTTAAAGTGTGTTTGGTGGCTAAGTTGATCAGTGGCAAGGTCTGTTGAACCTTCTGGCTCATGTTTGGCTCTTAAGGCTCAAAAGGCCCTTTCAAGCCCAGATTAGGGTTTCGACCGGAAACGACCGAGATTCGATATTTTTATCAAACCAAAGCCTTCAAAAGCTTCAAAACACTTCCCTAAAACATTTTACAACTTTTTTCAAGAAGAAGAAATGATTTCGAAAGCAATCAGTTAGCAAATTTTAAAACCCTAATTTAGGCCTGGCAGGCCCTAAACAGCTAATCGGTCGAATTTTCCCTAAACCTTTGACCTCGGTCAATGCATTTTCACTTCAAACACTTCTTAAAACATGAAAAATCGAATCACGATCGTTTCGGCGCTTGAATCATCAAATTTGGACTTAAAACGGGCCCAAAAAGTAGAAAAAAGCCGAAACAGGGTCGAAACGGGCTGAGACAGGCCCATATAGGGCATTTTTGGAGATGGGGGATCGATGGCCGTCCACCTAGGGACGGCCAACCATCCATGAGGGATGGCCAACCGTCCTAGAGTGGATGGTCCTCGATCACTTTGCCCAATAACTGCTCTTCTTCAGTCTCTTTTATTCCCGGGACTCTTCCAAGCCCTGCCATGTGTCTAATTCGGCCATGGGGACTTTTGGATGAGTATGAACACCTTGGAAGGCTGGTTTTAAGCCTTGGATCACTTCTAATAGATTCAAACTCAGCCATTGATCAAACTCAGGCCTCCCTATAAATAGAGGGCCCTGGAATCAGTTTCAACACACAGAAAAAAGCTTTAGAGAGCTAGCTTGGAGAGTATAGGCTTGAGCAATTGCACAAGCTTCCCCCATAACACTCTAGCTTAAGTTTTAGAGTCCTTGAGGTCCTTGGAGTCCTTGGAGCTTGAGGAGAAGGCTTGAAGCAAGGAGGCAGAGAAAGAGGTTAGTAGTTTAAAGTTTTTTTGCAGTTTTTTTTTTTTTCTTGTTCTTCTTCTTCTTTTATGATCATGCTAGGTTAGGTTTTATTTCCATAGTTTATATAGGGTTTTAGTTTATTGTAAGTATGCATAGTTTAGGTTCCATATTTTCTTTTAGTATGCATGATAGGCTAGTTTATTTTTAATATATATGCATATTTCTCTTCTTTTCTTTAGTCATATCATATTAGGATTGGATATTTAGGATTAAGTTCATGCATGTTTAAGTCTTTTAAGTTAGTAATCAAGTTAGGTTAGTTTATAAATCATATGCTAGTATTTTTAGGATGGATTTGTGTTGTTCATATTAGGTTGTTAATCTATGTAAGTTTAGTATTAGTATTATTCTCATCATAGTTTATTTTTATCATTTTGGGATGTTTGATTGATATATAAAAATATGTTCGAGGGAGCATGCAAAGGTGAGTCCCTTCCCTTGTGGTTAAATACTATGTATGATGATAGTTTTAATATGCATATTAGGTTGCATTTAGTGCATTCTTTTACTATTTTTATTCATTGTTTTTAGGGTTTTAAATACACTTTTTGATCACTTTTAAATCTGTCCATGGGTTTAAAGTGACTTAAAAGTGCATTAAAACTCATTTTTTAGGCTTAAATCAACTTAGAAACATGTCTAGGTTCCCATAGATAACTTAGATTGCATTTAGGCCATTTTCATGCATTGTTTATAATCTTTTATGCATTTTTATCTATTTTTCCAGAAATTCCAGCATGCATTATGTTGATATTTAGGAGTGCTTAGATGACTTTAGGATGTAGTTAAGGAATTCTAGGGTAGGGAAGCCACTTGGCTTCACCTAGGACTCCCCTTTGTTGTAAAAACTACATCCAAAGAGGAATTTTGGCTTGTTTAAGAGTCTATTTTTGAGAGTTTTCAAATGAAAATAAAAGAAGTTATTTTGGGATGAAACTCCCATTTTGAAAGATGAAACATTTCAAACACACACCAACTCTTGAAGATAGAGTCTTAGATAAGGTAGAACGCCTTCAAGGATATAGTTCATTACAATAGGAGAGTCCTAGGATAATCGAACTACGTGGACTTTGATCTTTGTCAAGCAATTGATAAGGTACGTAGGCAGTCAATAGGGCGCAAGTCCAATCTTAGGTTGACTCTAGTCTCCTAAGATCCTTAGGATTGTGTATATCTTTGTACTATATATTATTATCATTATATATTAATATTCATATTTTGTGGTTGATTAGATATACTAGGATTGTTTTGAAAAGATTTTGATAAAGCCCAAACTTAATTAGGAGACCTTTAATTAGGGCGAGGTGGGTGCCTACAAGGAGTTCCTTGGAACCTTCCCACTTCGTAACCTAGCCCCCGAATCCAACTTTGATTCGAAAGACCATGCTTTTCCAAAATATGGGTCAATGTTTTATTGAAAATAAAACTCTTTTTGTGGTTTCCTTGTTCCCTAAAAATAAGGTGGCGACTCCTAGTTTTTACAAACTCTTATCCTTTTTCAAAAACCCTATCTTGAGTGGATAATAGAGAAGGATAAACGTGGATAATAGAGAAGGATAAATCGAGACGGATAAACACCATCCACAATCCACTCAAGAAAACACTCCCCAAAGTGAGCGAGAGACCTCCCGATTCAGGTTGGCTGGTTCACAGGGATGAATTCGGAGGTCATTCAAAAATTATGCGAGAAAAAGGACAATTCTACCCTTAAAGTCGCAAAAGTTCTTATTACCTATCGAGCTTCGATCGAAATGACATGAAATTTTATATGGACATTCCTAGGCTCCCTAAAAAATAAATGTGAATCACTCAATTCCGACTTAGAAACCTACATGAAATGATAGCCTCTATCTACATAAGGAAAATAGTAATTTTAGGAAACTAGGGTTTTGAGGCCTAATTCTCGAAAAATGATTGGTCATTCTCGACCAATTGGACATGAAATGATGACTTAACGACTATAAGACAATAATGAGGTGTCTACAGAAGCCCCTCGTTTGTATTTATGGCTTTACCAGTGAATGCCAACGAAACAAAAAGACATCCTATTTTTGTCATCTAGACAAATCTAAGATAATCCACACATACCAAGGATTTCACCCTATACCATTGGGGATTTTAAAACATTACAAACATGCAAAACGCTTTTTTAAGCGACCAAATATCATCTTCTCATATTGTATGTCAGTCAAGCAATTGGTTATCCACATACAATATAAGGCATCTTATTTACATGTCAAATATAAGCTAGACAAGGTTAATTAACACCTACCATAGGTCAGTAAAACTACTAATTATCCCTCCATGATCTTCTCATCTCATACACCAGCCAAGCATCTGGTTAGCCATATATGATATCAGGAATCCCATCTGCACGCCTAATCGCGGTGCACTCATTAATGTGAGACGAGGTAATCACTTATCATGGGTTAGTAAAGCTTACTAAAAATTCCAAATTTGAAGCATGCAAGAAAATTCCAAACTTTTCCAAATTTGATTTTTTTTCAAAATTGTTGGTTCCCACCATCAATTTGTGTTATTTTAAACACAAAAACACCAATCAAATTAAAGGATTTCATCCTTTGATTCTCACAGTTGGGGTTTATTCTCAAATTACCCAAGTTTTCACAATTTTTTCAAGCTTGCATCAACCTTCACCAACATGGCTCATCCAAGGTATCCACTATCAAAGTATCCTTATATATTATGGGACAAAAAGCAAATGCAAGGCTCCCAAGAGTGATTCCATATCACCCATAGTGCTATTAGAGCCCCAAAGTCATTTATCCTACATCCACTCTCAACAAGAGGTTAGTATACTTTTTCATGATTTTTCTCTTTCTAGTTGCACTAGATTTACTTTCTTGGTTACATACATTGATTGTTTGTGCTCCCCTCTCCAAGGATTTAAATTTAGAGATGCGAAAGTAGCCATTTCCATGTACTTCTCAAGCTTGAAAGTGTGCACACCAAGTGTTCGACAAAATTCCCAATTGAACTTGACTTTGGATTTTCAATCATTCTTCAATGTCTTATCAATCTAAGGATATTCACATATAATTCTATGGGTTTAGCCAAACCCAAAGTGTTGGTTGAAGTACATTTCCACCATATGCTCACTAAGTGTTTGATAAAAGTTTTAAAAGAACTTATACTTTGATTTTTCAAACAAAACTTGTCCTACCACCATGCTAGTGATACATTTATGAATTAGGATGATTAGATTTACTTGACTCATGCACACGCCATGTGTTTGACAAAATTTTCCAAAAAGGAGAATAGCTTGACTTAGTTTCTATACTTTACCATTCTCCCATGGTGAAAAGATGCACTTTACTAGCACCAAATGTGAATTTCCTCTATTTCCTTGCTTCATTTATGCTTACCTTGCATATAAAACGTCCTTCTTGACAACCAAAATCATTGGTGTAAGGCTTTTATCTCCGACCTTCGATTTTTCTATGTAACTAATACATGTTTTTTTTCTACCATCTTTGTAACGCCCCAACCTAACATCTGTACCAACCCTTCCGGATAGGTCAACACATGTAAAGATGGAGGTACAACCTGTCCTGCTCATTCATATTTCCTCACGAGAGATAAGAAGATATATATTCATTCAAAATGAAATGACAAGTATATATATACAAAACTGATCGGTTGCAGTCCGGGCGGCAAGTGGACTGCACGGCCATTTGGCAGTGCTCCAGTGGTCGGTTCCAAATTTCGATCGTTGGATATGATGCTCACCCCCTGCATGCCACGCCTGCAAAAAATCATGTCGATCCGACGGTTGGTATTTTGTAAAACCAGTCTTAAACACAAATGAAATTTATATATAGTCTTTGGTAATTTCAATCTACTTAAGGCTGGTTTTACAAAATATCTACCGTCGGATCAGCATGATTTTTTGCAAGCGTGGCATGCAGGGGGTGAGCATCATATCCAACGGTCGGACTTCGGAACAGACCACCGTAGCACTACCAAATGGCCGTGCAGTCCACTTGCAGTCCGGACTGCAACCGATCAGTTCTATATATATATATATATAAGAAAATCAAATAACAATGCCAACATCCCTGGCAAATAGGTTGAACTACAAATAGCAACTAATATAGTCACATCCAAAGCTAAAATGTATTAATACATATAAATATTCGAACTAAGATGCAGAGTTTACCAAGTGCTGGTCAACAGTCTCCAACTAGGAGGCTGAGCCAAGCCACAAATGCAACCTCCCAAGTAAACTTGCAATTTGCTGCATGAAAAGCAGGGGTGAGCCTAGAATTGCTTAGTAGGAATAATTTAACCTCTACGAATTAATAATAACATAATGATACATGAAATATTTAAATAAAGCTCATATAAATCCAAAGTTTTAAGGTTTTATAAATGACTTTATAGACAACATTTTAAAAGGTGTGTGGGCTTTCAGTGAAAAACCATATCTAATGATATAATAAACAGGGCGTATGCTTCGGATGTGGAATGCACCGTCATATCTGGGCAATAGCCAAATCTCGTCATTATCTATAGCATGGCAATATACATCATTGTGCAGGGTCCATGGTATACTCATCGATATGGAATCAACCTGAGTGGCATATGCGTCTCCTTGTAGGGTCCATAGCTTATCCAAACTTAGATCGAATTATATTATAGGGCTATTGATTCAGGCTAACAAACCTTTAGCTCAAATATGTTACTACTAAACCAAGTCGGTGACAGAAGTCACATCCACACCCTATTTATGCAGATGTTGGAGATAGTAGTTACATCCGCACCCAAAACATAATCAGGGCCATGGGCCCAACCCTCAATGATATCATACGATCCACACACACACACACACACATATAATAAATGCATGTCCTAAGAGATGTAATAACTATCCATCATGCAATGTCCATCGTGATGAGGTCGAGAGCGTACTCACACCTGCCACCTATATCCATGCGTGGTAGTATAACAGTAACCAAGATCCATCATAAAGAGGTTAGGAAGAGAACTCATATCTACGCCTCTGTCACGCATGGTATTCAATATACTGTAATCCATAAACCCTTAAGCAGGCATTTTCATTTAAATTCAAATATTTCCAGAGCCTTAGCTCAAACAATTATATAAAATAGATTTCCAAAACCATAGTCCTTTCCAAAAAAGTAGGGAATGGCCCAAGTGTAATGCTAACAATTTTTTTTATCCATAAAACCATTTAGAAGATAAGGCATATATATATAGTTTAGTTATTTGCTCATCAACCCTATTCATAGAACTATGATAAAAAGTATACAATTCCCACATTTTTAAATATTCTGTCATTCGTAAAGCATTTCCATGAGAAACCCTTTGATACAGTTTATAATCATGCCACACAGTTTGCACATTTTATAAACAAGTATACTCCATATATCTATTTGACAATTCAGTAAATAGCAAGGTTCACGAACATTTATAAATCATATCGTTCAAAAAGTGTTTGGAATACACAGTGTTCTCATAACAATTGTAAAACATGTATATCATCAATGTTACTTATCCCTACGTCAATGCAACAGTGTTTCTAACCCTTTGCGGCTCCACAAGCCTCCCAAATACAATGCATAATGCACCCAATGCAAGTGGTCCTCCTAAGGACCTTCCAAGTCTGAGGAAACAAATAATGCAAAATAAAAAATCAAAACAAAGCATGACGCAAGCGAATCTTTAAAATAAATGCAAATCATAGCCTCACAGCCACTCACGCCTGACCTTTTAACCCCAAACACCAAGAATGACTAACCCTAAAGCCTTAAGACTTCTAAGACATATTCCCAAGTATGTTTAGATACTACATATTGAATTTCATAGTGAAATACCAAGCGGTTTAATAGATATACACCGAAGAATCCAAAATGTACACATAACGTGGTATTTCCAAAATATTTCTCTCTCCACAAAGAATCTGACCAAAAGACTGTCATATTTAGAAACTAGACTTCATAAGCTTTCCAAGCATACAAAGATCACTCAAAACGGAGTTCGGATGAAAAAGATACAAGTGATTGAAGTTTGGGCTGAAAAATGGCCATTACTGATAATGGGTCAACTCTTTATCGATAATGACAGCTTGCTTTCCACTTTTGAGGAAGTGCATTACCGATAATGCACTACTGCATTATCGGTAATGGACACCTAGAAAGGTTTAAAACGGTAAACAATGGTGTCCAAGCCACCCCAAATTCCACAAACACCAACCAAACCTCAAAAACTCAACTCTAAACCTTAGATCCATCATAAAGCAACCTCAAGAACATCAAATCTATCAAGTTTACAAAGATCACATTGTTCGATCACAAGATCAACCATGATTTGCATTCCAAAATCCACAAAACGCATAAATGGCATAAACCAACCAAAACCACTCCAAATCTCTCAACAAATCCATGAATCCAAACCCAAACATCATCAAACAACTTCCAAAACCATCTACATTTATGAAACCTAAACCCATCCATCATTTAGTTCATAAACCCACAAAATGGGTATAAAAAGGAATTGAAAAAAGAGAAGAAGAAGAAGAAAATGACAAAGTGGGGAATCTTACCTCCACTGACGATGGTGGCGTTCCGATGAGCTTCCCGACTGATCGTACCAAACAAGGGAGATTATTCCTTGTTCTGATCAAGATTTAAATTCAATTCGTTGCAAACTCAGTTGAGCATGAATATCGTCCTCAAGGATTAAAAGCTAAGTTATGAGAAATCTAGTGGATTCAATTCTAGTTAAAGTATTTTTAATGATTGAGTGGTTGATTAAAGCTAATTAAAGTAAAACAAATCAAATTTATTGGTTGATGAGAGAAAAATCAATAACAAAAAGACCATGGGTAATTCCAATCCACTTATTCTTTCATTTATCATATGGTTGACTTGAAGTAGGGTTTACAATTGTTTAAGATTGTTGATGACTTAAACTACAAGAATAAACCATCAAGAATGTCATGTAAATAAGAAATTAGTAAAATTCATCCAAATAAGGCATAACTTGTCAAGCAAGGAATGTACAACATATCCAAGTAAGGCATGAACAAACTAAATTCATATAGGCATGTTCGATTAAAACAATTGCACAACTAATGTAATTGAAATCATAGAAAACAATGGTCATTTAAAATAGGCTCGTCGAGCTAAAAGAGTTGTTAGAAATTTGCTACAAAAGTTCTAAAAAATAAAAGAATCTTAAAAAATTGATGTGTGGTTCACATCAATAAATGTAATATTTTCATTTTTTTTTTCAAAATCATAAAGACTATTGGTCCATGTGAGGTGATTGGAAAAAGGTAGTAAAATAGTATTACTCAAAAATTAATTATGAAAAAATAAATTAAACTTAAATGGTACCTATCTTAATAAAGAACATTTTTTTTTGGATAATTATTAATAAAGAACATTAAAAGTTTAAATTTCATTTAATTAATTGGACCAATGTTATAATGGTCTATCATTTTCAAGTGGGACCAAAACCAATAGAAATGAAGGAATTGAGAGAATTAAGGAAAGAAGAGAATGAAGGAGGAAAGGAATTCTAGGGCTGCTACATCAGTGTACTTCTCTTTATATAATAGTAAGATATACAACAATGATCCAGTCAGCATATGCTTATATAAGTTTATGTAAGCATGAAGCTAGTAGATAATTGTGGGATTAATGTTTTGAAAACTAACTGTTGGATTATATACTATACTTATGCATGTCATGCATGCCAAAAATCACAGTGATCCAACGGTCAGTTTCTTAGAAATGTCAATGAGAAAAACTGTAGCAGTTTTTAGCAGTCACTGTTTTTTTAGTCTACATTTTGAGATGTTTACATTGGATCATCATGATTTTTGGCATGCATGACATCCATAAGAAGAATATCTAATTCAATGATCAATTTTTCAAAATACGAGTCCCACAATTATCTATTAATTTCATACTTACATAAGATATATAAATATATGCCGACTAGATTGGGATTATATATATATATATGGGATGGGTTCACCTGACACCCATTTTTTACACCCAATTTTGACGCCCCTCATCTACCATTTGATCAAAGTCAATCCAAGGGTCATCATATAAACTGATTTTAATAAATAAATAAATAAATAAAAGCGACCCATCCTCTTTTTTATTGATTTTGACAAAGGAACCCACTCCCTCTCTCTCTCTCTCTCTCTCTACGCACTCCCCATCACCCCACTGCCCATCTTCATCCTCTAAGGCATTGTCTCACCAGTAACCACGCTGGCATCCAAACCCAACCTCTCACCTTGCCGCCAGAGTGGAGAAGGAGAGGGGAAAAAAAAAAGACACTTGCAATGGGAGCTCACTTGAATACCTTCCGCAAATCTCATACCCACTCCAATTTCTCTCTCCTTCTCTCTCCCTCTATGGATGCGGGTGTGCTTCCTCACTCACCACAGATGCCGATGGACTAAGACGAACCTAAGAATTCTTTAATTTCCGATGTCGATGAGTCCCTCTTCTCCGCTTTTTCCTCTTTCTTTTCTCTTTTTATTATTCGATTTGTAAAAAAGGGAAATCAATCTGTGAGAAGAAATACACTTTTGAGTTTTGGCTTATACTTTTTGGAGCATTTTTTGTCTTCATACATTAATTCAAAGACCACATGTGTTGTGGATTTTGCAAATCCCCTTTTCCAACTTCAAAATTCATCACGGTATGGATTGTGTTTGATGAAAAACCCAAAAAATTACTGTTCTGGCATTCTGTATAAGGTAGCCAAAGGTTGATGCTTAACAAATTTTGTGGTTTAGGTACAGATCGATTTCCCATTTATAGAAATAGAAAAATAAAAAAGAGAGAAGAGAAAAAAAAAAAAAAACGAATATGAGGGACACTGGAATTGGAGATGAGTTTGTGGGATGGATTGTCGCAGTCCACCGACTTCAAAGTTCATGAGAGCACACCTGCGAATGGTGGAGAGAGGATGGGGTGGGAATGGGTTGGACAATGCTGAGATCCGGCGAGACAATGCTGGGAGGATGAAGATGGGCAGTGGGGTGATGGAGAGTGCGTAGAGAGAGAGAGGGGGAGGGGGTTGTTTTGTCAAATCAATAAAAAAGGGGGTGAGTTGCTTTTTTTTTTGGTTATTAAAATCAGTTTATATGATGACCTTTGATTGACTTTGATCTAATGATAGATGAGGGGTGTCAAAATTGGGTGTCAGGTGAACCCATCCCATATATATATATATATATATATATACACACACATACACATACACATACATGCAGAATCAATCCTGTAAGGATGTCTTTAATTACGCTTCTTATCGTTAGCTCACTTTCATTATGAGAGATACTTTAAAAAACTGACCATTAGATTAGATAATATTCTTATTTATGTAATGTCTGCCAAAAACCGACCGTTGTAGATAATATTTTGAAAAACTTACTGTCGAATTAGATACTTATCTTATGTTTGTCATGTCTTGCAAAAATCATAGTGATCCAACGGTTGTTTTATGAAAAAACCAACTATGAAAAAATGGTGATATTTTGAAGAACAAAAAAGCCACATATTTTCAAAGTGGTTTTTTTTTTTTAACTGATTGTTAGATCACTGTGATTTTTGGTTGACGTGACCAACATAAGAAGAGTATCTAATCCAACGGTCAACTTTTCAAAATATAATCTATAAGTGCCTCTAAAGCAAGTTACCTGATGCAATAATAGCATTCTTATAATAAGTTTGAGAAATAATCCATTAAAGTCCAGACCTTAAGCTTAAATGAAGGTCCACTTTACACTAGGATAGGTATTTTGAAAAATTGACTGTTGGATTAAATAATAATCTTATGTATGTCATATCTGCCATAAATCACAGTGATCCAATGGTCGGTTTTTAAAATAGTGATTGTTAAACAAATGTTACAACATTGAACGGTAAATACTGTTAGAGTGTTTCATGAACTGTATTTTGAAAACTAATTGTCAGATCACTGTGATTTTTGACTAGCATAACATACATAAGAAAATTATCTAATCCAACGGTCAATTTTTCAAAATACCATCGGCTATATGAGAAATGGTTAGTAGTCCTTAAATTAATTTAAGGTCCGAAACTTAATGAATCAAGTTTGTAATAAGCATATAGCAGACCGAATATGTTATTTTTGTCCACTTACAGTGGATGTGTTCAGCTCTTTTAGAGTAGCAGTAGAAATGTTGTATACGAGATTCTTAATAATTTTTAAATACTGTATATTTGTAGTAGGGGTATGGTGTGTGCATGTAGGTCGGGTTTGGGAAAACCACCAACCAACCCATTCTTGGGGGATAACAAATTTTTCCGACCACCTTGAAACCGTTATTATTAAAAATCGGTAGGTTGATTGAATTTCTTAATTAGCAATTTCGAATCATTGAATTGGGCGGGTTGAACAAGTTGAGCTAGTTGTGAATCTGGTTGTGAATCAAACTATTATCATACTTTTATTCATTAAATGAAGTCGATCAAAGAATGTAATTTTCTATTTATTATACCTAGATATAATGCTTCATTTTTCCAAATCAATCAACTTAAACAAGCATAAAATGTTGATTTAATAAACTTCAAACATATTAAAAAAACAAAAGAAAAATGAAAAATGAACTAAGACTTTTAAGTGCTTTAGGGATTGTGGTGGGATGAATCTTTTATATATATAGAGAAATGATCCATTAAGGTTTGGACCTTAAGCTTAATTTAAGGTCCACTTTTCATTGAGATAGGTATTTTGAAAAATCGACTGTTGGATTAGATAATCTAAATATGTATGTCAAGTATGCCAAAAATCATAGTGATTCAATGATCGGTTTTCAAAATAGAGACTATTAAACAATTGTTTCAGCATCCAACAGTGAATACTGTTAGAGTGTTTGACGAATTGTATTTTGAAAACCGATTGTTGGATCACTGTGACTTTTGACATACATAACATATATAAGAAGATTATCTAACCCAACGGTCGGTTTTTCAAAATACCATCGGCTGTGTTAGAAATAGTGAGTGGACCTTAAATTAATTTAAGTTCTGAACCTTAATGGATCAAGTCTATACATATAAATTTAGCTGGTTGGTTTGGGTCATTGGTGGTTATTAAAAGGGTAATTTGGCTTGAAGTTCCACATAAGAAAACTTTAATGGCAAAAGTCCTCTACAAAGAAATTATTCTTTGCAAGAAGTATTTTTGTCATATTTCAGACAAAATTACCCCACACTTGTCAGTCTTTGCCATAAACGCACTCATCATAATCTTCTATTATTCCTCCCTCTTAACTGCATGAGCTCAACACTTACAGAGGAAAAAGGAGAGAGGTAGAGATATAGAGGAAAGGGAGGGGGGGAGTTGTGATCGAGAGTTAACTTGATCGTGAGTCAACTTGATTGTGCATTGATCCAGTGGAAAAATCGATTATTTTCTTCAGATTTATGTACGTCGGCGTGAAACGGTGTGGAGGGCGTGGGACTTCTATCTTTAGATCTCTGGACACTGGCTGTGGTGAGATCTCCGGTGGTGAGTTTCAGACAGGGCAAGCTCAACATATTTGGGGGCCTCAGCCGAAAATTTTAAGTGATGCCTTTTTAATATTTAATTAGTCTATTACTTTTTCTCACCTACCAACCAAATTAAAATTTAATTTATCATCATTCACTATATTTAAACTAAACAATTTTCTAAAGTAAATAAAAAGAAACACACCAAATTTAGTGTTGAAAATTCAATCAACAGATGAGCAAAAATAACTAAAATTAAATGTTGAAATATGAGCAAATAAAAATGTGAGAATTCAAAAATAAAAAATAAAAAATCCCTTTTGGGGTTAAATGTCAAAGAATGGACCTTATGATGAACAAAATTTAAAAACGATATGAGGCCTCCATCCAAATGGGGCCTTAAGCGATCGCTTCATTCGCTAGCCTATTGAGTCGCCCCTAGTTTCGGAAAGTGATGCATGACATCATGGTTTATTTAAGCTAGAAACTTAAAATCTTAGAGCAATTATACCATAACTAATTGAGATTAGAAAGCATGACATCGATAGCCATAACAAACAAGGAACCAAAGATGTCGTCAATTGCAATCTTTAGCTTAGCCAAGCCATCTTCTGTGGTCCAATCTGAGCAGCAAATGCAGACCCATGATAAACTTTCACCTCACAAATGGTGAGTTTCAGTTGATCGTGAGAACCAGAAAGCCATTAATCATGAGCTACTTAATTTCTGTCATGGAAGAAGCTCTCTCCTTTTCCTCTTTTTTTTTTTTTTTTTCTTCTCAATGTGGTATGGATCAAAACATTATTTTCACTGTGTTCATGCAGATGAAGACTTTGACGACTATAAACATAACAGAAATTAATGGGACAATGAAAATACAGAATATTATGCATGGAAATTAAAATGAGAGAGAATAGAGAGAGAAATTGTAAATAAAAAAAAAAATAGAACACAATGAATTCACTGTGTTGGGTTTTTTCGCTGCATTAGGTATTCTCACTATGTTGGGTGTTTTCATTGCGTTAGGTGTTTTCATTATGTCAAGTATTTTTACTGTGCTAGGTGCTTTTACTGTGTTGGGCGTTTTCACTGCACTGGGGTGTTTTTACTGTGTTGGGTATTTTCACTGTGCTGAGGGTAGTTCCGCCATTTTGAAAAATATTTTTAAAAGATTAAGTCTTTTCGTATGAAAGAATTCTTAAATAGGACCTTACGAAAAAAAGAAATATTAGGAAGACTTTTCGCATTAAACTTTTTTTAAGTTAAACCTCTCACCAAATTCCTCCTTTAAAAAATGTAGTCCATTAACCGAACTATGCCAACAATATAGTCATAAAAACCTCCCAACCTCCTCATCAATCTGCTTTAACCACATGGGTTCGTTCGGGTTGGCTTGATACGGGCAGTTCGACACGGGTTGGGTAGGTTTGGGCAGGTTTTTGCTAACCCCTAATTTGTAGTGTTGACTTGGATTTTTAATTAGGTACATTGCATCGATCTCCTTCCATTTTTGGTGAAACTACAAGGACCTCCCCTGAGTTTTGAATTTATATTCAACGATGTCCCTTGCTAAACAAACTTACTTTGAATGATCATATCTCCCATAAAAGAACTTTAATTTTAGTAATTCAAGTGCTATGAAATTCTCATGGGATACTTTCGATTGAAACTTGAATCACTTAATTTGGCTTTGAAATGAAAAAGTTATAGGCATCTAAAGTTGGAAAAAAACAAACCACATTTTTCTAAGTCTTTCTTTTTTTTTTTCTTTTTTTCTTTTTTTTTTTTTTTTTGGCAGAAAAATGTGATTTTTCCCGACTTTTAAGGCTTGTAACTTATTTGTTTCAAAGCCAAATCGCGATTCAAGTTGTTATCAAAAGTATGATATGAGAATTTTGCATAGAAACTTGAATCACTTAAATCAAAGTTCTTATGTGGAAAATACGATCCTTCAAAATAGGCTCATCAGTGCAAGTTGAAAAAGTTGTAAGAAATTTGCTGTAAAAGTTCTTAGAAATGTCAGTTTGGAAAATTGTGATAATTTTCAATAATCTCAATTTTACACAGTCTGTATTTCGAGAAATTGACTTCGAATAGTTACAATTTTTTACATGCATGACATTGATAAGAAAAGTATCTAATCTAATGGTTGGTTTTTCAAAATACACATCCCATAATTAATTAAAGGCATCACGATAACTTTAACAAAAATTGTAACGCCCAAACCTGACAAGGTGTACCGACCATCCCGGGTAGGTTGACACGTGTCAAGGTGGAGATACAACCTGATATACTCATTCATATTTTCATACTCAGGAGGAAGAAAGCATTTATATTACAAACATGAAATGTAATGTGCATACAAATATTCCAAGTCAAGTAGTACATACGGATAAATAAATACATCTCCAAAGTAAAATAACATAATGCCAACATCCCTGGCATATAGGCAAAATATAATGCATAACTGTTCAAGGGGTCTAATCTCTAACTCTACTAATACAGTCCTGCAGAAATGCACTAAATACAGCTACGCCAACCACCAAAGACAGAAAGCCCCCAACAGGTGAGCTACTACAAGAAACCTGAGTATCTGCTGCATAAAACTGCAGAATATAATGTTTCTAAAACAATTTATAAAATTAGTGTGGACTTTCATATTTCGAAACCAATATTTCTGCAAAGTTCTGCTAATCAAACCAATTTCATCTCATCTAAACATCACTGGCTCGCGGACATATTATAGGGTCGCTACATTCAGGCTAACAAGCCCCTAGCTCAGCCAAGCCACTTACGAAGGTATTCCTTCGGGTCCGCTCTAAGGCTCCACCCAGGACCATGGCCCCTTCTATCCCCACTGTGATACAAACCGAGCCACAATCAAATTATTTCATCCATATCATATCACATTGCCAAACGGGTATAAATCATTGTGAAAGGCATACATACGAATATCAGAGCATCGTTTCATAAAAGTATACAACGTTTAAATGTAAGTTCAAACAACCAGTTCATATGCCATCACCAATTTAATATAAAACCTGCCACACAGAGTATATCAAACAGTTATAATTCCATGCATCATTGTTATTCAAAATATAGTTCAAATGAGTTTCATAATAAACATTTCAAGAAGATTCATATTATCAATGCTAGCGAGGATAGACATATTCCTACCTTCACCAAATGCAGTTCCCTCTAGACTTTGATCCTTGCCAAGAAACACAAATACTAGCTCGTGAAAGGATAGTCCACGAAACTATCAGGATCTGAAAAAAAAGATAAACAAAGGAATGCACATAAAACCTTTGCTCCAAACGACTCGTGCACACCCAACTAAACCCCACTCTCTAGGGCTGTTAAACCAAAGAAACAGGACCCAAACAAACCTTTCAACCCTTAAGAAATAATAAAAGAACAAGAGGAGTAGAAGGGAAAAGAAAAAAACAAAACCCTACCTCTATCGATAGACTGTATATCGATAGAAGTCCTCTATCAATAGAAGTTCACTTCTATCGATAGTGAAATGCTTCTGTCCAAAAAACACTTCCAATGCATCCTTCTCTATTGATAGAGACAGCACTTCTATCGATAGAGAAGTGCTCCATCGCGCAGTTCCAAGCAGCAGCACCACCAAAACTCAACAAAACTCCATTGTACTTCAATCCAAACATAAATCTTGACATATAGCCTTAAATCTACCCCCATAGGACTTCAAAAACAATAAATCAAACTCAATAACAAAGATTTAACGGTTCAATCTCAAGATCCACAGAGTTTTAGGCATAAAACCCACATAAACCTAAAAAATGACATATATTTTGCAAAACCTTCATCAAAACCATGGATCTGAACTTAAACAACACCAAAACACCATAAACAAAACCCAAACTGAAAATCAAACCCTCACGCTCCCACAAATCCGAAAATACTAAGAAAATGGGTTTTTGAAAAAGAAAAAGAAAAGAGGTGAAGCTAGAAAAAAGGAGGGCTTACCTTCACCGATGACGAGGCGGCTTCCGGCGGCACTCCGGCAACCCTTCACTCTTCTCCCGTCGTCACTCTCTCACTTTCACTCTCTCTCTGGTCGAATGGAAGAAATGGAAAGAATGGGAAGTTTAAAGCATTTAAATACTCGGAACACAAATGGAATTTTCAAAAACTTTTTTTTTTTCTTTCTAAAAACATAATAAAATAATGGTATAAAAATACGGATTATTACAAAAGTGAGCATAAATCCTGGGCGATGCCCGGATATAAAAATAATAGTGGAACATTAAGAAACTTATCAAAAAAATATAAATATTTAATGAATAATTTAATTGATCAATTTTAGTTTAAATATTATTTAATAAAATATTTTTAAAATCCTAAGCAATGCCCGGGTGTGAAAATAATAGTGGAACATTAAGAAACTAATTGAAAAATATAAATATTTAGCAAAAAATTTTGATCTAGCAAAAATTTTGATCAATTTTAATTTTAACACTATTGAACAAAATATTTTTTATAATGTCGTCTAGTTTTATACAAAAAACAATGAAAAAATATTTTCTTAAAACTAGCTATGAATTATTGTTATTTTTTAAAATTAAATAATATTAATTGGAATTTTTTTTGCCATCATTTGGACTAGACACGTAAAGAAATGTGTGAGAAAGTGTTTTACTATTTTTTAAATAGACATTTGAAATGAGTGTAAGAGGAGAGAGATAATACTTAGATATATAAAGATAAACTTGGAGCACGTGCATTGTTTAAAGAGTATTAAGAATATTTAATGGGGAGAGAGAGAGAGTTTGAATCAATTAATAATAGAATAACGAAAAAGAAAAAAAATGGAGAGCTTGCCAACTCAAACCATTGAGGGAGGACTTGGCATATATTATAGTAATAGATATATACAATCCACAATTTCAAGACTGATATATATATATATATATATATATACACAGAAGTGCTAATATAAGGTGCACTTGATGCTTCTTGCATCAAGTGCCCTCTTGTAGAGCCATTTGCGGTGCAAATTTTAGAAAACTGTCTGTTGGATTAGATACCCCAATCATGTATGCCATGCCTGCCAAAAATTACAGTGATCCAACGGTTGATTTTTGAGAAAACTGACTGAAAAATTGATAACATTTTAAAGAACAAAAAAGTCACAGTTTTTTACAGTCAGTTTTCTCATAAACCAACCGTTGGATCACTGTGATTTTTGGCAGGCATGACATACATGATTGGGGTATCTAATCAAATTTTACCGCAATTGGCTGTACAAGAGGGCACCTGATGCAAGAAGCATCAAGTGCACCTTATATTAGCACTTCTGTGTGTGTGTGTGTGTGTGTGTGTGTGTGTGTGTATATATATATATATATATATATATATATATATATATATATATATATACACACATAGAATTGCTAGCACCAGGCCGGCTAGCATCAGACTGCATCCGGTCACCCCCATTTAGGGGGTGATGCAGGTCACCGTTTCACATTTCGACCGTTGGATGTTCTATTCATGCAGTACTTGTCATGCCTGCAAACAATCACAGTGATCCGACGGTTGGTTTCTGAGAAAACTGACTTTGAAAAAAACTGCCATATTTTTATTCTTTGAATTCCAGTTTTTTTCAAAGTCATTTTTCTCAGAAACCAACCGTCGGATCACTGTGATTTTTGCAAGCATGACAAGCACTGCATGAATAGAACATCCAACGGTCGAAATGTGAAACAATGACCTGCATCACCCCCTAAATGGGGGTGACCGAATGTAGCCTGATGCTAGCCGACCTGATGCTAGCAATTCTGTGTATATATATAAAAAAAACAGCGATCAGTTGCAGTCCGGACTGCAAGTGGACTGCACGGCCATTTGGCCGTATTCCGGTGGTCGGTTCCAAATTCCGACCGTTGGATATGATGCTCACTCCCTGCATGCCACGCCTGCAAAAAATCATGTCAATCCGATGGTTGGAATTTTGAAAAACCAGCGTTAAACACAAATGAAATTTATACATAGTCTTTGGTAATTTCAATTTGCTTAATGGTCGTGCAGTCCACTTGGAGTCCAAATGGCCGTGCAGTCCACTTGCAGTCCAGATTGCAACTGATCGTTGTTCTATATATATATACAATCATCTCAGCATATGCTTACTTTAGTTTAAGTCAGCATAATAGATAATTATGGGATGCATATTTAAACTGTCCGTTAAATTAGATATTCTTCTTATGATGTCCTACATACCAAAAATCACAACTATTTTACAGGGTGTAATATTATTAACATTCCCGATCAAGCTGTAATTAATTAAAAGAAGCATTGATAAAAACTTAAAAAGTGTTCTGGAAAGAGAGAGAGAGAGAGAGACATTAAATAAGTTGTGGCAGTCACCATCTTCAAGATACTATTGCAATGGCCAAAATGCTAAAATAAAACCCAAGTACATGCGGGAGGGAAGTAGCAAAAGAATGGGTATTTCATTTTTCTTTTTCTTTTTTTTTACAGAAGGCATGCTATTTGAGACAGAATAATCTGTCACTCAATAGTTTTATTACAGAGATGACAACCAAAGAACTCAAAAGGATAAAAAGACGGACAAAAATACAGCCCTGAGAGGGCTCTCAACGAAATCAGAACTAATGAAATGATTACCAAAAATGAAGAAATAAAAACCGAATGAATAATCTTAGTAACGCAGCCAGTACGTCCTGCGCCGGAACCAGTTGTAGTCAGGTAAACCCTGGATGGGTCCCATGGCTGCAATTGCAATGTCCTGCAACAACCAAAATAATAATAATAATAAAATTTGAAATCACATGCGAGGAACCTTACAATCAATGATATTATGATGTTTAGGAAGAAAGGCTTCTAATGACCAAAAGAATTAAGTAAACGGCCCCCCCTCCCCTCTCCTACATAAAGAAAAAGGATTTCAATTTGGAATTAATAACTTGGCCATTATACAATCAGTTTACCATACAATTCGCTTAATCATCACCTTCTATGACTTCTTCGGAAGTACAAATTTACTATTTAGTCAAAAGAATTCATCTCTGTGGTTATAAGGGCAGGATTTCCTTGCAAGCACTGTTTTTCACCTTGGCTATTATTTCTTAAAAATTGGGGCAGTTATCATAGGCAAAAACTTTTGCAAAGTTTGCCATTAAAAATAAAAACAGTGGGTTGACCAAAACTCAATGAAAAAAAAAAAAAAAAGCAATACCAACATTAATGCATGTACTGTGTTGGGTTATTCTAAGGTAACAAAATTTAAATTAGATATAAAAATAATTCAAAAGAAGCATGTCCACAAATTGATCGTCCCAGTTGATTCTAATGGTCAATAGAATCCAATATTCCTTAAAGTTTCTTTTTAAATGCACCTTCTAAAGACTAAAAGTTAATACTGTGCTTTGGTTTACTGGCATGTAACACAAGCACCAAGAGTGTAGGAAAGGATGTTAGCCCTTACCCTGTCAAATATAAAAGGATTTGCAACACGTTTGATAGTGCTAGCATCTACGGCATCAATCCTCGCAAATAATTCAGCAAATGAGATTCTTTGGCCATAAGTAAGTAGCTGCAAACAAAAGCATTTAGACAAAGTTAAACGAAAATGTGGCTGTGGGATGCATCCTCAACCCACGCTTACTACATTGAATACAAATCAATGGATAGGTGGTGTCTTGCCTTTGGAGAGATGTTCCTTTCCTTTGGGCAAGGTCTATTATAGGATAGCCAAAAGGGGGGGAAATGTTTGAATAAAAACTAGCAGTGGTAATATGATGTGCTGGACTTGAAAAAAAAAAATGAAAAAAGGAAATTACAGACAGCTCTTTGCTCAACCTGTGGAGATCTGGGGTTCAATTTGCAATTACTTGCCTATGAGCTGGCAGGGCTCAGGCTTATAGGAAATTAAAGCTAGTGCAGTACAAGAGGTTGAACATGTACCAGATGACCTTTGTCATTGAGCACATGCATGAAACGAGGAGGCATCAAGTCCTAGATGGAGCTAGAATGAGTCTAATGCTGCCTCTTTAATTCCCTTAACTAAATCATATTCAATTTGGTATTGAGAATGCACCTGACGTCCAATGTCTTCAGCAACAGGACTGGTTCCATCAATGTGAAGAAGCAGAGAAGATTTTAGCTGTAAGATAGCACAATGGTTAGCTGATGAGACTTGAATACCAAGAAAAGAAATAGAGGAAAAGAGAGAGAAATAGAGATAAAGAACTTAGAGAGAAATCAGAATATTAGGGAGAAAGAGAGAGAAAGAGAGAGAGAACTCAGAATATCAGGTAGAAAATTCATTAATCATCAAGTCTCACCACAAATAAAGGGTTTATCCCCTTTATATAGAAAACAATCATACTCCTACTAGGAAACTAATTAAAAGATAATTACAACCAAAATAGAAATATCCTAAATAAAATAAAGATCAATAACATCTAATTATTCCTACGGGCCCTCCTAGTATATGTCATCCAAGTTTATGGGCTTTGTGCATCATGATCCACATCAATTCCCCCCGGCTGAGAAAAACTCTCCTCCGAAGAGTTAGAACGCTAGTAAACCTCCAAAAGATCAGGATCAAGACGCCGACACTCATCTTCCATAATCCAAGTATCCTCAATGCCAGGGCGATCCCTCCAGCAGACAAGATACCGTCGGTAAGGACCACCATGTAACAGAATAGTCTGAGCTGATATAAAATCGCCAATCAGAACGGTGCGTAGAAGTGGAAAGCATGGGATAACGGGCACCGGAGCTGCGGTAGGAGAAAAGGTAAAACCACCTGTAGACAAACCTGGCACAATAGGAGGCTCAAAAGTGTCTCGATAAGGAAACAAATTCCCAACATTGAAAACATGATTAAAATTCATATCAGAGGGTAAGTCAATTAAAGAAGCATTAGATCCCAACTTACGAATGATAAGAAATGATGCAGTGGTTCGGGCATGCAACTGTTGGAAGGAATGTGTAGGATAACGAGCAGGGTGGATACGCACCATAACATAATATTCTTCATCACAATCTAGTTTCCTATGATGAACATCAGCAACTAATTTGTACTGTTCAGTATTTAAAGCAATTTTTCGACGGATGTCAGCATGAAGATCATGAATGTATTGAGCAAAAATTTCAGTATAAGTGAAAGGACGGTAGTCAGTGGAAAGGGAAACAGTAGCAAAGGGTTGGCGAGAGAAAAGGTCACAGACAATTTGAAAAGGACTCTTACCAGTTGATCAATTAACAGATCCAATACACGCAAACTCCGCAATCGGTAAAATTAAGTCTCAATTCTCAGGACACTCTCCTACAAGGCACCTAAATAAATTTTCCATAACCCTATTAGATAACTAAGACCTAGGGACAAAATCTAAGGCACGCTGGATATCCCTCATAGGCGGCAACTCATCCGGTTTAACATTTCTAAAGTCCTCTAATAAGGTAGTGACCTCAAGATGAGGTTCAACAACCTTTTTCTAAAGAAGCCGGAAGTAACTGTTGGACTATAGGCACGAAAGTTATGTCAGACTCTTGTCCTTCCCGCACAAACTCCTTTCGGAAAAGGATATGGATATGGTTCTTGACAGAAGGTTGGGAGGAATTCTTAACCTTGGGATTTCTACTCGTGGGAGACGGTTTGGCAGAAAGCAAGCGAATAGATTTCCCATTATGCTTTAAAATGTATGAATTATCCCTTCCGTTGTTGGTCACGTCCAAGTCAAAAAGCCAAGGACAACCAAACAAAATATGGGCGACATCCATAGGGAGGATATCACACCAAATCCTATTAGAATAGTCTCCCATCTGAAGAGGAACCCGACACCTCTCTGAAACCGGTAAAGAGGTCTTATCGACCCAAGCTACCCTATAAGGCTGAGGGTGGGGTTCGGGCTTTAACTTCATTCTAGCTACACCGGCTGTGGAGATTACATTCTTAGTACTTCCGCCATCAATCATAACCTTACAAACTTTATCCCCACATGTAACAAGGGTGTGAAAGATGCTCGTGCGCTTCCAATCATCCTCCCCTAAAGGAGTAGATAGGATGCACCGCATGACAACGAGATGGGACTGCTTCGGCTCATCATCGAGCTCGAGATCCCTTTCAGCATCGAAAGTATCCTCAGGAGGGGTATAATCTACGAAAGCAGAAGGGTCATTGGATTCCTGATCAAGAACGAGAGTGCGATGGGGACAACGGGCAGCAATGTGACCCTTGTTGTGGCAGTGAAAACACTCAATAGCAGAGCCACTTGGGCGACTGTTATTACCGACGACCTCTTTTTCCCTAGAAATGCTAGGTCCTAGATTAGGTTGGGTACCCCCCCCCTTGAAGGAACAGATTGAAGTGAGGACTGAAACTGACGAGACTCCTCAACTTGGGAAGCTAAACGCCTTGGGTTAGGAACCCGAAGGAATTTTTCTATGTCCCGAGCCTTGTTATAGGCCTCCTCTAAGCTATCAAGAGAGTGTAAGGTAACTTCTCTCTTGACATCCAATCTTAGCCCATTGACATATTTAGAGAGAGTCACCAAAGGATCCTCCTCCATTTCGCACCTTCTCATAAGACCCTCAAAACGCGCAGTGTAATCCTCAACACTGACAGTGCCCTGTCTTAAATTATGCCACTGCTCTAACAAAGTCTTTCTATGGGAAGATGGGAGATACTTCTCCATTAACCTTCGTCTCATCTCAGCCCAGGTGACTATAGGACCTTCTCCTAATCGCTCTAATTTAGGCAACACACCCTGCCAATAGCATTTGGTGTTACCTGTCAATTTCATCCTAGCAAAGCGAACACGCTGTAGGTCAGCCATCCTATACCAGTCACAGTACTCTTCTATATCATTCAACCAATCTAAGAAGACAATAGGATCAGTCCTACAATCAAAACTGAGAGCTTCGAGTTTTACCCTCGTGGTGATATCTCTAGGCTCGTCATGGAAATTCCTAGGCTGTCTAGGCTGGGCATCCTGATATCTACCCTGGTGTCCTCTCGGCTTATAATCATATTCTAAATCATCCTCAAATGGATCAGCAGGAGGACCAAAGTCCTCTACATGTTGCCTATGGACTGGAACTTGTCTAAAGTGGTTAAGTAGGGGAAAGATTCCTGCTTGAGGATCCATGGGCCGCCTATTGGGTTGTTGAACGATCGGGGGATCATTGGCAACATCCCCGGGGTCATCAACTCTATCCTGACCTCTAGACTGGGCTAACTCCTCCCTAAGTGCAGTGATGGACTCACGGAGTGGTAAACTCAATCTTAGTGTCACGATCAAATCTGGTAAATGACTCTTTCAAAGTGGCTATGTCCTGCTGGACATTGGTCATGTCTTGCTCTAGGGCTGTGAAGCGGTCAGTCAAAGTCATGGTGAAAGGCAGTGAAGTTGGGGTGGATCTGTGAATGGGTGGTAGCTGTGAATAGGTGGTGAAATGCTGACACGTCTTAAATTACCTAAATTAGAAAGACAAATTACCACTAATGAACACTTAATAAAGCTGAAATAAAATGAAGAAAAAAATATGCAAGTTGCGTGCCTAAGTATGAAAGAGGTGAAGTAGGGAAGGGGGATGCAATGAGTGTGTGAAATATATCAGAAAGGTGACCTAGAGTTTGAAAAAATGGAAAAGAAACAACAAAGAAAAAATAACAAAAGGAAAGGTATTTTTTTACTTTTTTTTTTTTTTTTTTTTTTTATACTTTTACTGTTGGGAAAAGGATAGAAGGCTTAAAAAGATACCTAACACAAATTTAATAAGCTACCAACTAATTGAAAGAGAACCCATAAATTTTTAATGAAAATGAGATATGTACCGTGCACCGAGACGCAATGATGTAAAACTCCATTGTAGAGGTCGAATTGAACCAAATGGACCGCAAAATCGGAACCGGGACGTCGAAAAATGCTAGGAAGGGGCCAAACTGTAATTTCCAGAAAGCTGAGGGGCAGAACAAAAATTTCCGGAAAATTTATTACGCAGCTGACACGTGGCAGTCAACGGTCAAAGGTTGACCGGGTCGAGTCAACGGGTCGGGTCAACGAACCGGGTTAACTAGTCAAAATCCGAGCCGAGCCGATCAGAGGTGAGGCGAGAGTAGGTCACACGTGGATCAGACGCGGGGACTGTTAAGGCGCGTGGATCTCACGTGCCGAGACGTAGGTCGCGCGTGATGGCGCGTGAAGGACTTTCCGGCTACCTTCTTTCTGCCGGCGATGATTTCGGCGACATCTGAATTATTTGGGGTGGTCTGGTGGTGTTGGCAGCCGTGGAGGTGGTGTTTTACCGTGGTGTGAGGCGCGGGTTTATATATATATATATATACTCCCACAGTAAATGGAATATGGGAATATGGGGCAAGCACGTGAGTATGGAGGCATCGAAAAGTTTGTGGATCGTGGTGATGCTTTGATACCAATTGATGAGAATTGAATACCAAGAAAAGAAATAGAGGAAAAGAGAGAGAAATAGAGATAAAGAACTTAGAGAGAAATCAGAATATTAGGGAGAAAGAGAGAGAAAGAGAGAGAGAACTCAGAATATCAGGGAGAAAATTCATTAATCATCAAGTCTCACCACAAATAAAGGGTTTATCCCCTTTATATAGAAAACAATCTTACTCCTACTAGGAAACTAATTAAAAGATAATTACAACCAAAACAGAAATATCCTAAATAAAATAAAGATCAATAACATCTAATTATCCCTACGGGCCCTCCTAGTATATGTCCTCCAAGTTTATGGGCTTTGTGCATCATGATCCACATCATTAGCATTACAGCCATAGAAATTAGGGGCTCAACTGTGAAACAAAAATATCATATTAGAAGCAGAACACACAACGCCTCTTTAATTTGGTAAATAGAAGTTATTAGTCCACTATAAAGAGTTCAAAATTATTTAGGACCAATAAGAAAACATTTCATGTCCCTTTGCTTTATCCGAAGAAATTCCTTTCAAAGTTTTTATTGCCTTGTTTCATGTTCTTTTAGTTTCGCCTAATACTTTTTCAAGATTTAATTGAAAATTTGCAATTCTTTCCTCTAGTTGTTTTATGGTACTTTTATCAGCAAGTGCACATTAATTGTGTGTCCTAATTATATCAAAGTTAGCATAAATTATTGCTCCAGTATAAACACTGTATATATATCAGCAACATTGCTACAAATATAGCAAGGTTGATTAGACAAGCAGAAAAGTAATGGCATCCAAGGCCTTCTATGGTTTAAAAAGAACATGGTTAAGGACTACGACTGATATGGAAAACTATTAAAGTAAGGATAATATGTAACTACCTGATTACAAGCACGAGTAACATCAGCTTCTGAAACTCGGTAAGATAACTTGCTTATCTCGTACATTATTGCATAAGCCAAATCATCTAAGCAGTCTGGCTGATGGTAAAATACCAGAGAGATGGAATTGGTAACAGAAAACAAAGCATGTCAAAAGAATAGTTAGAATATAGAATCTATGATCGGAATAAATGACAGAGCAAGTTATTCACTAAATCCGGAAAAAAAAAAAAAAAAAAAAAAAAGAGAGAGAGAAAGGGTTATCCACTAAGCATTCAACCACAATGAGAACTTAAATGCTTGTAAGCACGAAATTCTGCACAACAAACTATCTTTGAATCTTCTATAACCCAAACTTAATCTTCTAAAAGTATAAGATTAGAGTGTTTAACACTTTAACATAAATTAACATTCATGTGTTTATACAGGATGAGTCTTTACTCTTTGGACATTACGCTCACCACATTAGAGATTTTATATTGAGCAAGGAACTGAAAGCTACAGTATCATACCTCTCATGAAACTATAAGAGAACTAACTCAAGAGAATCAAGGGGATAATAACGATACTCGGCTTCATTAATGCATCACACTACTTGGGAACTACATGAAGGGCAATTTGATTTTCACCTTTTTTGCAGTATTGTGATAAGAACAAGTAAACCAAGAAATGTAACAGAATTCATTAAGAAACTAAAGGATATCAAATATTATAGTGAAGTAATATTTTTCTAAAAAAAAAAAAAAAAACCCTATTGTAGTATGAAATTTTGAAAAAATTAAATAGTATAAATTTCTTTAGATCAGATTATTTGACGTGGTTTGGAAGTGACCTTACCTTGGCTACAGCATAGACACCAAACAGGCCCATGTCTTTGTAGTTGGTGTTAAAAGCCATCATGCTCTCAGCTATTTCATTAATGCCAACCCTCTGTGAAAGCTCAGAGCTGTTCACAATAATCAAAGTTAATCAAATTAGAGTTGCTATAAAATCAATATATTAGACTTCCATAAGACACCCAGGCAAAGCTTTATAGCAAGATTGAACTGGAAACCAGCCATAATGGTTCCAGGGTTTTGTTTCTCTATATACAGTGAATTGTTCTCCTCTAAAAAGAAAATATAACGAGAGAAGGAAGTTCATATCATTTCTACAAGATGAACAAATGAAAGGTGGGTGACAAAGATTGATTCTCCATCTGTGCCCATGAGAAGTAATCATAATAAAAAAAAATTTCAAGTGAAAGATCTGAACTTGAGAAGTTAATGACAAAAGACTAACCCCATGTGCTTTCCACCTCGCGCATTTTTGTTTTATGAACCCAGCATAGATTGCATGACCATCAAAGCAATGGAATCTGGATCTGTCCATGATGCTCCATTAAATGCAACAGCAAATTGTGCAAGAGGAAGATCATCGTCAATTATACGAATCTGTTTTTTCATAGAACAATTAACCAAAAGGCAAACTTCTGATAGCACTAATACTCATTTCATACAAATAAACCTAGGTCATAGGCCATTCAAATGTTATACACACACCTCAGAACCGGTGAAAATTGCTGGTTCATTTGCAACCAACTGAGAAGTTGTGGTAGGATTAGCTGATAACTTTGTAAACAGCTTGTTCACTTGCTCAACAATATCCTCGTGTTTAATAGCTCCAGCAGCACAAATTACCTGGAACAAATATCCAACAGGAGAACCCATGCAAAAACTTTCAATACTGTGACTCATGCAACAATGTAGAATAAAAAATTAAAGTAAGAAAAATAAGGACAATAACTCTCCGAACCAGTTTCATACAATTTAGATGTACTTAATAGCGTACAATTAAATAGTACCATTCTATGTGCAGCATAGTGGGTTGAAATGTAATTTTGAATATCATCTTTCGTAATTGCTTGAATGTTCTTAGCAGGTCCAAGAATGGTTCGGCCTAGAGGACTGTACTGGAATGCTGTTGCATGTAAATGGTCAAAGACAACTTCCTCAGAGTGCCTCTCCACCTACAGGAAAGATTTAGAAGATAATATACATGTATAAATTATATCTTCAATCAAATATCTAAAAGATAATAAGGGAAATTGTAAAAATGAAGTACCTGCTATTCTAGCATAAGTTGCAGTATGAGCAAAATTTATTGAATTGAGTGTTGATGACATTCCGAGCAAATATCATCCAAATGAGTCATCCATCAGGAGTGCAACTGAATTTGGGTTGTTTCAGTTTTCAAACAACCCATAATTGAACAAATATAAATTGATTCACATTTTCTCAACTCAAAACAGAAAGAAAGGCCTCAAAGGAACCAAACAAAAATTAGTCATAAATCTCATTGATTTGGGTCAGTTTTAATCTCTTAAATAAATAATCACATTAATAGTAAACAACAATTTGTATGAATTATTTACATAATTATTTTATATAAAATTTCAAAGTATAACAATAGCCTAAATTTTATCAACATGCTCACAAGGCGGCTAAAAACGCTAGCCCAAGGTTACAAGTGAAATGCAGACATTATACTCCTTATCTAACCAAATTCAGATCGTTAAACATTCTTAACACAGAACAATATTGAACTATCCTTCATAAGGAAACAAACTATCATGTTTTTGACAATGTATCAACCAAAAACTCAAAACTCACGCCAAAATTTTCAAAACTAACCCGATGTAAGGCCAATATATAGCCCATCAACAATTAACTCAAATCACACAAAACATTAAGCAATAAGCACAAACTTAACATATATACCTCCTTTTTGACAATGTATCAACCAAAAGACTCAAAATGCTCGCCAAAAATTTCAAAAATAACCCGATGTAAATCCAATAAATAACCCTTCAACAAGTCAAATCAGAGAAAACAGTAAGCACAAAATTAACGTTTATACCTCTGCCATTTCACGGAGAATGACATTGCGCTCGCGATTAATCCAGTTCTCCTTAAATTGCGAGTTCTGCAATATATCCGCAATAATTTCGAGCGCCTGCGGAACAAACTTGTCAGTTACCTTAGCATAATACGCCGTCTGCTCCCTCGACGTGTAAGCATTCAAATGCCCACCAATGTTCTCAATCTTCTCCTCTAAAACCTTAACAGGTCTCTTCTCGGTGCCCTTGAACACCATGTGTTCGAAAAAATGCGCGACTCCATTCGTATCTTCGGTCTCGAAGCGACTCCCGGCGTCAATCCAGACACCGACCGTGGCGGTGCGGGCGGTGAGATCTGAATCGGTTGCGATTCGGAGGCCGTTGGGAAGGGTGGTGATGCGGGTTTCAGGGGAGGAGAGGATGTTGGCGTGGTCGGAGATGATCGGGTGCGGGGAGGCGTAGCGGAGGAAGCGTGGGTCGGGGTTTTCGAGGCGTCTTAGAGCATCTCCAACCATCAATAGCCATTTTGTCTCTCCAAAACCCATGAAAAGTGTTTTGCCTCTTCAATTTGCCTATCCAAATGAAAGGTCACTCCAACCATGACCAAGCAAAATGCCTAACATTAATATTTTAATGTTATTTTGACTTTTTGTCAAACCATAATTTGAATATGCTATAAACAGCTATATTTTGTAACAGAATTTTAAAAATAGTATTTTTTACCGATAATTGATATTTTAACGACAAATTTTTAATAGTTATCAATTTAATTGAAGTATGGAAAATTTAAAATTCAAAATAAATAAAAAATTTGCTTTTATTTGCCAAAATTTTAAATTCAAAAATATAATTTGCATATGCCAATTCAAAATTCATTTTGTTGTGAAATTCAAAATGGAGTTGAAAAAAAATTTCGGTTAAAATTTAAATTCAAAATTCAAAATTCAAATTTTCAACCTGCTAAAATTCAACCACCAAAATTTTCAAAATTCAAAATTTTGAATTTGACCTCCTAAATTTCATCTATAAATACAATTATTTTCCTTCATCATTTTCATCCATTACAATTTCCACTTGCTCTTCAAATTTCAATACCCTAGTACTATCTATGGCTTTAAATAACCTCCTCATATATGATTTGTTTTTTGATGACGATCGTAATGATATCGAGGTGATAGCAAATGTTATCATAGAAGAAGAGGAGCAAGCTAGTCAGAGACGGCCAACAAGACGTCGTGGTTCTGTTCCAGGCCACAATATCATTGATCGCGGTAGAGCAGATAGTCATGATAGACTTTATAGTGACTATTTTGCTGCAGAACCAATTTATCCATTTATTTCGGAGGAGGTTTCGAATGAGTCGCAATCTTTTTGTTCGAATTCAAAATGGAGTTGAAGCTGCATGTCCATACTTCACCCAAAGAAGAGATGCATGTGGTGTTCTTGGGTTGTCTTCCCTTCAAAAGGTAACAGCTGCATTGAGGATACTTGCTTATGGAGCATCAGCTAATTCTGTTGATGATTACGTACGGATCGGAGAAAGCACTGCCATTGAAAGTTTGAGAAGGTTTGTTAAGACAGTGGTTGCAGTGTTTGGTGACCAGTACTTAAGGTCACCAAACAGTGATGACATTGCTCGATTGCTAGCTATTGGCGAACAACGTGGCTTTCTCGGAATGCTGGGAAGTATTGACTGTATGAATTAGAAATGGAAGAACTGTCAAACTGCGTGGCAAGGGATGTATACTGGTCACATCCACGAACCAACTATTATTTTAGAAGCCGTGGCTTTTTAAAATCTTTGGATATGGCATGCTTTTTTTGGGATGCCTGGATTACTTAATGATATTAATGTGCTAGACCGATCTCCTATTTTTGGTCAACTTGCTGAAGGATGTTTTCCTCCCATCAATTATACGATTAACGGGCACGATTATACAAAGGGGTATTACTTAGCTGATGGTATATACCCTAAATGGTCAATGTTTGTAAAATCAATCACATGTCCACAGGGACACATGAAGCAATTTTTTAAAGATTCTAATGAGGCTGCAAGGAAAGATGTGGAGCGAGCATTTGGGGTACTCCAAGCACGTTTTCAAATCATTCGTGGGCCTGCCCGTTTTTGGGATGAAGAAACACTTCACGATATCATGACAGCGTGCATAATAATGCATAATATGATTATTGAGGATGAGGAAGATACCAGTAACACTTATATGCCTTATGATTTTCCCGGCGAGCCTGTATCAGTGTCACATAAGCGTACATCAGAACTAGTAAATTTCATTGAAACATATCATCGCATTAGAGACACCCAAGTCCATAATCAACTCCAGGAAAATTTAGTTGAACACTTATGGAAATGGCATGGAGCACGTTAGGAAATTCTATCTCTTTTATTTATTTATTTTAGGGTTTATGTTTACTTTCAACATGCTTGTATTAGGTTCTTTTTTTCTTTTTTTTTTTTTTTTCTTTTTCTTCTATTTCTTCAGTTTGTTGCGTTGTTGTGCTTCCCATGTTTTATTTATATTTTCACTAAGAAAAATGTAACATGTTTTTGTTATGCTAAATCTGTATGTTGTTTTCCCTTAAAAAAATTAACCGATGTTAAAAGGAAAATAATGTCATATTAAATAACACCTAAGTCTTATAAAAGAGCAACACATTAAACATTTTAAAGGATTTGAAATACTAAAACAATTAACTGCTGCTATTCCATACTTCTTCTAACAATATCTATCTTCAATTTATTATAATAGGCTGCCATTCCGGGATCCATGCTTGAAGTATCAATCTTCATAATTCGCTCATCTTCTTGTATTTTTTGTAGGCGTACTTTTTCTTTCTCAACTTGAAGCAATTCTTCTTGGTACACTAGCATCTTTTGACGGTGTTCATTTTTCTCACGTTCTACTGATAACATTTCTTCCCTATATTGATCTAAAATTAATGAAGATGGGCTTTGGGTGTTTCCACTACTTTTTCCCGCTTTTTGATTTTTTAACTGTTGTTTTGAGGCCTTTCTGCCAAGTGGCCTTTCATTGAGGGATACATTATCTACCAAATTTATTGACTCTGAACTCATGGGAAATGAGGAAGCTGGACTGGCATTGTTCGTACTTTTTAACTTTTTGTTAGAAACACCACTTCTCCATTTAGGGTGCTCCTTCAGTATTTCCCAACAATGATCCAACACAAATACTTTTCCGGTTTCCTCGTGGTACATTTCTTTTGCTTGTACAACCTGAACAATTATAGAAAACCATTATTTAGGATCTAAAAAAATATATAAATATAATAAATTCAAAACATATCCAACTATGTGAATTTCAAAATTATTAATACCTTGTTTTGTTCGGTAAATCCACTTGTCTCATTTGTTGAATTTTTGCATGACACCCAATAAACTTACTCACGTCATGGTTAATTGTACACCATCGATTCGAAAGAGATGTTTGGGTATGACGATAGTCAACTTTTTGATTTGCCACAAAAAAGTCATATATTTATTTCCAATAACATTTTTTACTACGATCAATACTGGTGATCGCATTAAAGCCTGTGTTGAGATATGCAGATATTATAAGAATATCTTCTGCAACTGAGAAGTTGGCCTTTCGTTGTGATTTCTTTGTTGCAGTTCTCATTTCAGTAGGGATTTGGGCTGACAATTCCGGTTCATTAGAATATTGGTTGGCATTGTCATCACTTTCGCCGCAAAAGTTATTATCAAAAATCACATCACCGCTTAAGAGACTGGTGCAATATTAATTATTTTCAGAATCCATCTACACATGAAAATAGAAAATAAAAATTAGCCACAATAAACATAATATTCAATGCACAGTCCTTATATTAATTATAAGGTGCACCTTACGCAACTTGACCTCAATTAGGACAAATGAGTGAATATTTTGAAAAATTGACCGTTGGATTATATGAACTGCTTATCAATTTCATGTTTACCAAAAATCACAGTGATCCAACGGTCGGTTTATGAAAAAACTAACTAGGAAAAAACGGTGATATTTTGAAGAACAAAAAATGTCACAATTTTTCACAGTGACATATATTAGAAACTAACCGTTGGATAACTGTGATTTTTGACAAATATGAAATTAATAAGCAGTTCATCAAATCCAACGGTCAATTTTTCAAAATTATAAATACAAGTTAATAATTTAGAATAAATAAATATCATGTTATGTATAGATGAAAAATAAAAGACTTAAAAGTAACTTAAATGAAATACAAGTAAATTGATTATTGGAAAAAAAAAATAATTAAACAATTGAAGATAAACACGCCTGGTATGTGAACATAAGGGAATTTTTTAATATAATCTAAATAAAGCTTGTATTTCCCATTTGGATAAAACCAGAGAGGGCATTGGAAGACCCAAAAATGAAAACCCATCACCGTCTTCTTTGTTCAGGGTCCAAACACCGTCTTCTCTGTTCAGGCTCCAAACCCATTTTTTTCTTCCTCTTCTCCAACCACACGATACCCAATAAACCCATATTTTTTCTTCTCAAACCAGATGATACCCCAAAACCATTTTTTTTCCTTCGTCTTCTCCATGTGTGGATATACCAGAACCCCATTTTTCAAACTCAAATTACTTACCTTTTTTTTCAATTGATGATCGGATGATTTTTCTTCAAATCTAGTGAGGATGAAGGAGGACCGCACAGTTTCGACAAATTTGGTGTGGAAGACGGTGTTTTGCACAGTTGGAAATCTTGGTGATTGAAGCTTCAAATCTGCTTTGGGTGCTCATCCGGTATGTGAGCTTTTGATTTTATAGACAATGTGTGGCGGAGCATATTTCCGTTGAGAGATCCGTTGAGAAAGAGCCATTTGAGAATTCAAAAAATCACTTTTTGCATACGTGGCTGATATGGCGAGAGTTCTCTTTCTCCTCCATCTCTCGGCAAATTTGCCGATTGAAATGGGAAGGAGGCATTTTGCCTCTTCATTTGGCTCTCCCGTTGGAGCTCCATATTTTCAGTTTTGGTAGGCATTTTGCCTAACAGCATGAATATGCCTCTCCCGTTGGAGATGCTCTTAGCTTGGATTTGATGGCGTTTGCTAGACGGTCGTAGATCATGAGGTTCGACGGTGGTGGAGAAGGTTTGAGTGGGTGAGTGGCTATGGCGGGTGATGAGGATGCCAGGGAAGCAACCGTTTATAGGGCCTTAATTTTTTTTGCAAAAAATTAAGGCCCCTAAGTTGGGCTGCCTATAAGTGAGAGTAGTAATTAAAAAGGTCTCTTATTTTCCCATGCAAATTGTGATTGGGCCTTTCATGGATTAGAAAAAAAAAATTGTAGGCCTCTTTGTCCCCTTTCTCACTAAAAAAAATACGTGGCCCCTTTATTTTTTTTGTCTTCAATTTACCTCCCCCACATGGAAGAGTTTATTTTGAAAATTAAAACTATTTTTTGACTTCTCAGTTCCCACTTCGAACCTCTCTCTCTCTTGCTGTCCCGTCTCTCTGTATCTTGGTGCAAAAGGGTTGGTGCCTCACGGTCTCCACTTTTAGTCTTTCAATCTTTCTCTCCTTGAGCATCAAAGGCCCCATAACACCGTACATATATTTTTAAGTTTCTACCATTTTTATTAATTTATTATTATTGTTATTAATTATTTTGAGAGTGAAAATTTTTATTTAGACTTTTGATTTTGGACTTTTATGCAAGATCTTTGTATTGTAGTATAAATCTATTTATTATCATTTGCGATGAGATTGAGATTTTTGATTTAGGGTTTTAATTTTAGGGCTGTATGCTTGTTATATATGGTAGTGTTCCTGATGAAAACGACGGTCTGAGGCTTTTGGAGTAAGGCCTTCGTGTGCGGGCGTGCCAGGGCTCAAAAAGCCCAAAGACTGTGTGAACATGACCTCTATCACCTTCTAGGCCGAGAATCTAGGAAAGGTCTTAAATGCCTAGTCGGTCACTTTGGAATTGGAATTGGAATTAGGCGATTGGCGAGAATTAGAGGTTGATCTTCTTGGGTTCTAGTATTGAATGTCTAATAAAAACTAAAATCCGAGTCGAATTACATCGTAATCGAACTGATCAACTTGCTTGGAATGAAATTGGAGATGCATTAAAAAGAGAAATACTTTCATTACTTGAGATTACAACGCTAGAAATGGAAATCAACATACTTGAAATTGAAATGTGCTTGGAAATTCAAATGCGACGCTTACTTGAAGTAGAAATGCTTGAAACTCGAAGAACTACGGATTGTAATTGAAAGGATGCTTGAACTAAACTAATTATGCTTGAAATAAACTTGAAAATGAGCTTGCTTGTGAAGAGAAAGGCCTAAAAATCTACTAGAAAGACTTGAGCATTGCGCTGATTTTTGGTTGTTGGAGTTGTCCTTTGCTTGTGCCTTTGATTGGGGTATTTATAGGCTACGGAAGGTCTGGCCAGCCATGTTAACCGCCCACTTTGTGCTCATAAAGTAGTGCTCCACTACTTTTTAACTTCCCACATGATGCCTAAATAATTGCCACATGTCCCACTAACCAAATTAGACTTAATCCTTGCTTGACATGTGGCATAACCACCCACTAATTCAATTAGCCACTTTCTTTAATTAACCACCCACTCATTAAGTTAGTGGCCCACTTTCTTGATTAACTCCCCACTAATTTAAATTAGTGGCCCACTAAAAATATAGTTAGTGGCCACTAACACACCAACTTCCACGCCACATGGCACCCACAATTGGTGGTTATTTTTGTGGTGAACAGGTAGCATGAATTTGATAATTGTTATTATTTGGGATTTTTTATTTAGGACTTTTATTTTAGGACTTTATGTTCTATGTAAGTTTGTATAAATTTATTATTGTTCTTAGGTTGTTTTGAGATTGAGATTTTTTACTAGCAAAGCAAATTAAAAGAATAGTATGTAGTTTAATATATTACTCGCAAATTTTTTTTGTGCGATTACTTGAAAGAATACGAACAAGGAATGCAGCGGAAGGTAGGTTTAAAAATTTTTCCTTTTGTATTCAACCAAGAAATTACTTAATCGATGAATCGAATCAACTATAAATTAAAATCAATAAAGTAAAGCTTACATTGATTTGTTCCTTTGCGATATTCTCTTCCTTTGATGATCGTCCTCGCTCAATCCTCGAGCCCCAAAAGTATGGTGGCCTCCAATGAACGTCCACACGAACACAAGAGTCGCTAAACCTTCTTGAATTTTTCAACCCTTGAAAAAGACAAGCATGGAGAGGGAGAGAGAGAGAGGGGCGGCAATCTTAGAGAGAGAGAAAGTGATGCATGCTATCTAAAAAGCTAGGGTTCACTCTCTTTAAATAAGCCCCTCCTCTTCTTAGGGCGTTTGGTTACTAGTGCTAGCATGACCATAAACCCCGTTTAGGTTATCCCCATTCTTGAATTAGATATCCTTTTAGTTATTAATTAATTAACCCTTAATTAATTAAAACCAAACATATATCAATTAGAATGTAACCCTCTCTCAAGTTTAACAACCTCACTTATGTTCTTTTGTGTGTGACCCATTGGGTTCATCCCAACCTAGTAGTGGCAGGGGACATCTCAATGTCGCCCAAAATAGAAACTTTCTATTTTTAGGTTCTATTGGAACAATTCCAATTTTGCCCTCAATGATAACCCTTATCATTAGGCCTTCACTAGTCATGAGTGACATCTAGCAATATGTCATGACGTACCCTAGGTATGGGTGAATATACGAACATGTAAATGAACCCTTCGTGCTATAAATAATCCCTCACCAAACAATGTCTCGATTAAGTTAGTTGGGTATGGATTCATGTCAAACCCTAACTTAATCATGCGTTACTAATTCACCAGATTATAATCTCAATTAGGTATGCCCTTGAAACACTTTTCTTGGCAACCTTCTGCTTTGGCCAAAGACTCCATTGAGATAGTAACTGTGAACTAACTAAGACATTCGCCCTTTCTTATTAAGGGTGGTGATCCTCTATTGCACACTCACCTATCTTCATACATAACTCACTAGAGCCAATGAGCACCGATTACATCCTTGTGATTAAGGGTGTACGAGATACTATCAAACTCTAGCAATTCATATATAAGATAACAAGTGGTGTCTCAAGTCTAAGGATTACAACTGTGACTATACACATGAGCAGCCTTTGACATACAAATAGAATTCCATAAGCTGTACTCAAATTGGTCACGTTCAGTGTACCTGTTCTCTAACAAGCACCCACAGGTTTACTATAGTGTCTCTACACAGATGGTTCGAGACTCACCATCCTCCCATGGAGCTAGTAAAACCTGAGCTAATCTTAACGGTTTATAATCGTCCAAATATATAAACCTATGATCAGGAACCAGTTTAGGATAGAAGTACTTGAGAGTTATAAGTCTCTCTATCTCAACACTTGAGATATAACTCTCTATCATACTATCCAAGGACTTTATCATGAACAGTAATTAAACACAAGTTTACATGATAAAAATAGCCATATCATAAATGAATAAAGATCCATACAAGATATAATAATGAAATATAAAACCCTAAACTCAACAGAACAATTGGTTTTAGGGCACATATCTAACAATCTCCCACTTGCACTAAATCCAATTAGTGACATACTTCATCCCCATCTTCTCAAGATGTCGATCCAAGTCCTTCTGGGTAAGAGCCTTGGTAAGTGGGTCTGCGGTGTTATCCTCAGATGTTACTTTTTGCATACTGATATCTCCTCGCTCTATGATCTCACGAATCATGTGGAAACGCCTTTCAATGTGCTTGGATTTCTGATGTGACCTTGGTTCCTTGGCTTGAGCTATAGCCCCATTATTGTCACAATACAAAGGTATAGGTGACTCAATGGCTGGAACCACTCCAAGTTCTGAAATGAACTTTCTGATCCAAACAGCTTCCTTGGCAGCTTCGGAGGCGGCTACATACTCAGCTTCTGTAGTGGAATCCGCTGTGATAGTCTGCTTACAGCTCTTCCAACTAAACACACCACCATTCAAGGTGAACAAATATCCAGATGTAGACTTTCTATCATCTATATCTGATTGAAAATCAGAGTCTGTGAAACCATCTACTTTGAGCTCATCTCCTCCATAGATAAGAGCCAAATCCTTAGTCCTTCTCAAGTACTTAAGGATGCCCTTAACTGCCACCCAGTGTGCCTCACCTGGGTTAGACTGATATCTGCTGACAACGCTTACAGCATGACTGATATCAGGTCTTGTACATAGCATAGCATACATAAGACTCCCTACTGCAGAAGCATAAGGGATCTTACTCATATGCTCTCTCTCTTGATCTGTCTTGGGAGACATATCCTTGGAGAGATGAATTCCATGTCTGAAGGGAAGCAAACCCCTCTTGGAATTCTCCATACTGAACCTCTTCAGTATTTTATCTATGTACATGGATTGTGAGAGTCCAAGCAACCTTTTAGATCTATCTCTATAGATCTTTATACCCAGTATGTAGGTTGCTTCTCCCAAATCCTTCATGGAGAAGTTGCTAGAGAGCCAAAGTTTTACCGATGAAATCATTCCTACATCATTCCCAATGATTAGGATATCGTCCACATATAGGACCAAGAATGTGACTGCACTCCCACTAACCTTCTTGTACACACATGGTTCATCCATATTCTGAAGGAAGCCAAACGATTTGACTGCTTCATTGAATCGAATGTTCCAACTTCGAGAAGCTTGTTTCAGTCCATAAATGGACCGCTGTAGCTTGCACACCTTGTGGTCCTCACCACTGGATATAAAGCCTTTAGGCTGTTCCATATAAAGATCTTCCTCAATGTTACCATTTAGGAAGGCAGTCTTTACATCCATCTGACATATCTCATAGTCATAGTGTGCGGCTATAGCCAACAAGATCCTAATGGATTTAAGCATAGCTACTGGCGAAAAGGTTTCCTCATAGTCAACACCTTGCTTCTGATTATACCCTTTTGCCACTAGTCTAGCTTTGTAGGTCTCTACCTTTCCATCCGAGCCTATCTTCCTTTTGTAAATCCATTTACAGCCTATAGGTACTATACCCTCAGGAGGATTTACCAAAGTCCAGACTTGGTTAGAATACATCGAATCCATTTCAGATTTCATGGCCTCTTGCCATCTACTCGAGTCGATGTCCAACATCGCTCCCTCGTATGTAGTAGGATCATCTGGATGTTCCTTGTCACCAAGAAACAGCTCCTCTCTCATCTCATGAAGATACCCATATCTATCTGGAGGAGCAGATACCCTACTAGATCTACGAAGTGGTGGTGTAACAGTAGGTTCTGCCTCAACAGGGGCAGGGGTGGTATCAGTGTTGATCTGTGAGCTCTCGGATAATTCCTTGAGATCTATCACTTGACCTTTGCCTCCTTCTTGAATAAACTCTTTTTCCAAGAACACGGCAAACTTACTAACAAAGACTTTCTCTTCATCAGTGTGATAGAAATAGTATCCCAAAGACTCTTTTGGGTACCCCACAAATCTACATTTGTTTGATCTTGCTTCCAATTTGGTTGCATTTTGGTTCTTAACGTATGCAACAGAACCCCAAATCCTCAGATGCTTGAGGCTTGGTTTCTTCCCATACCACATCTCATATGGAGTCTTAGGGACAGATTTGGAAGGAACCCTGTTCAACAAATAAGCAGCTGTCTCCAATGTATATCCCCAAAAGGATATTGACATATCAGTGTAACTCAGCATCGATCGTACCATGTCCATCAAAGTACGATTTCTCCTTTCAGATATACCATTAAGCTGAGGTGTACCAGGAGGAGTCCACTGTGATATAATGCCAGCCTCAGTCAGATGATCCAAAAACTCAGTGGTCAAGTATTCTCCTCCTCGATCCGATCGAAGAGCTTTAATACTTTTGCCAGTTTGTTTCTCCACTTCAGCTCTGTATTCTTTGAACTTTTCAAAGGATTCAGATTTGTGTTTCATGAGATACACCGTACCTAACCGTGAGTGATCATCGGTAAAGGTAATGAAGTAGGTGAAACCACCTCTGGCAACCTTGTTTAAAGGTCCACATACATCAGAATGTATTAACCCTAGTATGTCTCCTGCCCTCTCACTGTGACCAGTAAAGGGCGATTTGGTCATTTTACCCATGAGACAAGGTTCACAGGTAGGTAAGGGTACAAGTACATATGAGCCCAATTGCCCATCCTTACCTAACCTATTAATCCTTTCCTCACTAATATGACCTAATCTCAAATGCCATACATAGGTCGAGTCATTTTCATCACGAGGTCTTTTATGCCCCTTAGCATTTTGATTTTTCTCTAAACAGTTTATATTACCATCCATGTTCAAGAAATATAGACCGCTCAGATATATGCCAGAGCCAACTAATTTATTTCCAAAAGAAATAGTACAACCATTCCTACTGAAAACAAATTCATAGCCAGAACGTGTTAAGGATGAAACCGAAACAATGTTCCTAACTATGCTTGGCATAAACAAACAGTCTTCCAATTTCATAACATGCCCTGATGGTAAAATTAGGTCACAAGTCCCAACAGCCAATGCAGCAACGTTTGCTCCATTTCCAACTCGAAGGGAAACTTGATCTCGACCCAATTGTCTGCTTCCTCTAAGTTCTCTAATATTATTACATATATGAGAACTAGCACCGGTATCCAATACCCAAGAGCAAGCAGAGCTGACTGATAGATAAAATCCTGAATTAGGAACTATTCCCAATTCTTTAGACAGCTCATTGTTACAAGGTTCAGTCAAACAGTAGTCAAATTCATTTTCGGATATTTGTTTGAGTATAACCATGATATCTACAAAAATAAGTAACAGATCATTATATTTCATTAAACCATAATAACTTGGTCTTTAGTTTTATGGTGTCTCCCACTATTTTATCAAATCCCATACTCCCTCTATAGGATTCGAGAATTCAAAAATGAATTCTTAATGGGGATTGGGGTCCCATTTGAATTAGTGAACCTCACATAATAGTTTCTTGGGTCACTATTCCAAAGGGGTGGATAGCTCTTTATCCAATGCTTCACTAAGCAAGTTCCAATCTTCCTTCAGCCTCTAAACTACAGTAACCTCACATAATAGTTTCTTGGTTAGTGTACTTTAGTTAAATCACACCTACCATTCACATGAGTATGGTCAATTGAATGTGGCATCCCTCACATATCAGTTTCTTGGTAAGCCCCATTATCGCACCTCATGATATCCAATATGTAACAAGCCGGTTTGAACCTTCATAATGAATGTGTTCCCACATATCTGCAGCCAAACACATCCACCATAAAGACTCTCCTTTCTTGTAATGGTAGGAGGCTAGGATAAAGCATCATATGCCTCTTCCTTACAATTTAAATTTGAAATTGAGGAGTATTTAGGTCACATCATAATATTAACATACATCACATGCATCAATATATCGCATATATTCTATTAACCATTCTTTACTATTAGTACTTTAATGATACTCCCACTATCCATAAAGGAACGGGACACTATCATCAAAGACATATAATAATATGGTTAATGGGCCCCTAAAGCATACATCTAACATATATATATGGGCCTAATGGAAAAATATGGACTTTTAGGTTGGGCCCAACTAGAGCCAATAGTTGAGCCCTAGGTCTCATGTGGGTTATGTGATCGCAATTTTAACCTGTAACTATTACATAAAAGAAAAGATCTTCTCAAGGTCTTCTCTTTGTCCTCCCACTGCTCCATGTATCCTCGGGTCCACCATGCACCGTCTCGATCTTTGATGTACAATTACACAAATAAAAAGAGGGTATAAAGGAATAGGGGATACATTACAAAGGAGGGAAATAGGCATGCAAGCCCATAATTAAAATTACATCACAAATAATTTAAACTACTTTAAATTACAACCCATAAAAGATTCACATCGCATGCGGCCAATCACATCCAAATTAATTGGTCTTTAAGTCCATATCTTTCCACATTATAATTTAAACAATCGCATTGAATAAATTAAAGCAGTAAAGGAACAAGTAATAAATGGCAATGGCATAAATCAAAGACATATTTTAATCTATCTTTCATCCCATGAAAATAGATGTCAATTTTAATCGCATTAAAATTAAGTAACTCCTTACTATTGTGTTTTCTCAAAAACACCAAGAATCAGCCCCTGTTTTGCATTAAATATTTGCACAATTTAAAACACCTTTTTAAATTTAAGAACACTTCATTTCACTAGGATTTTCAGTGTTCTTTCCAATGGCAGGGGTCTCGTTAAGTGATTCCAACGTTTGATATCACTTTAAAGCGTTTTGTGACTGTTACTCTAAATCGTGACAGATTTGAGCATAAGTCACAAAATGCTTATCGTGGCTATTTAAAGTCGAAAATAAATGACGGGAACTATTCCTACATTTAGTTAAGACCTTATATTAGTGAAGTTGATAGGTGGCCTGTTGTAAAAACCATTTTAAATGAATTAAAAAGAATTTACAACATGAGAGTGACTGCTGCCCAGAAAACAGCACACTGTTTATGATTTTATAATTAATATAAATCATATTAAAACTATATATTTTCATGTACTAACCATTAGGACAATTCAATATATCATTGTGGATGATCACCAAGCATTTTAATCCAATTAAAAAGCCCAACACCATGTGTTTAATCCTAAATCCCCAATTTTGGCAATTAGGGTTTCCTAAACCCAATTTTGTCTTTCAATTTGTTTCTTCACATTTTTGAATTTTAAAATGTTTCAAAATAATTTTGCAATCAAATAAACATTTAATAAAACATTTGTGAAGACATACAAATTAAATTGAAGACCAAAAGAAGTGGTCAAAATACACTAGTGTTCTCAACCTAGTGTGGCCGAAAATTGTAGGGGGGGAAATAGGGATAGGGTTTTTGAAATTTTGACCAATTCAATTTTCAAAAACATGATGATAACCATATCATAAGATTAATTTAAAATTCAAATCCTATCATCCAATGATAGAGTTTTAAATTTTAAAAATCAAATCATATCATCCAAAGATAGAGTTTCAAAATTTAAAAAAAATCAAATCCCACTTTATCTTGAAAAACAAGAAACTTTTGAATTTGAAAAATTTTCAAATTAAGAAACTAATCTTATCTTTTAAGGTAGTTTCTAAAACCACCAATTGCAGCCACATATCTTATTAATTAACATAATTAATTAATTCCTAATCACATTAGGACAAATATAATTAGTATCTAATACTAACTAGGAATGATAATAATAAAAGGAAACTAACTAAATAATCAAATCCTAGTATAACTAGGATTCCTATTTAGATTAGGACTTCCTAAATTATCATCATCTTCTCCACTAATACTTCACCATGGCTGCACATTCAAGGTTCTATAACCATTAATGGCCGAATAACATGAGGATTAAAAAACCCAAAACGAAAAAAAACAAGTTAGGGTTCCAAACCCTAGTGGCCGAAATTTCCAAAGGGGTAAAACCCTAATGTGCAGTCCCTAGTGTAGCCGTGACCAAGCCCCATTTGAAAACACTTTTTCATGGTTTAAAAATACTATGGCAGCCCCTATAGAAACCGTCCATCATTAGGGATTACAAAACCCTATTTGCAAATAATAAAAACAAAACAATGAGAGGCTTGAACACCCCATGGCCGAATCCCTCATGGTGATTTCTCTAAATCCCATATTAATTAAAACACTCTTTAATGCATGCCATACAAAGCCATTTATGATTCGATTCATGGATTAAGAATGGCTCTGATACCACTGAAAGAATACGAACAAGGAATGCAGCGGAAGGTAGGTTTAAAAATTTTTCCTTTTGTATTCAACCAAGAAATTACTTAATCGATGAATCGAATCAACTATAAATTAAAATCAATAAAGTAAAGCTTACATTGATTTGTTCCTTTGCGATATTCTCTTCCTTTGATGATCGTCCTCGCTCAATCCTCGAGCCCCAAAAGTATGGTGGCCTCCAATGAACGTCCACACGAACACAAGAGTCGCTAAACCTTCTTGAATTTTTCAACCCTTGAAAAAGACAAGCATGGAGAGGGAGAGAGAGAGAGGGGCGGCAATCTTAGAGAGAGAGAAAGTGATGCATGCTATCTAAAAAGCTAGGGTTCACTCTCTTTAAATAAGCCCCTCCTCTTCTTAGGGCGTTTGGTTACTAGTGCTAGCATGACCATAAACCCCGTTTAGGTTATCCCCATTCTTGAATTAGATATCCTTTTAGTTATTAATTAATTAACCCTTAATTAATTAAAACCAAACATATATCAATTAGAATGTAACCCTCTC